>APFE030542064.1:0-10974 GCA_000404065.3 Pinus taeda | reverse complement strand
ACAGGGTAAGTTCCTCAGACAGAACACCAGAAGGACACCGCTCACAAACAGATCACAGATCAATACACCAGTATTTTGACGTGGTTAAAACCCTCAGAGAGGGAAACAGTCCACGGCCTGCGCCAACGTGGCTACTACAGGCAATTTATTAATAAAAGAATGAAAATTTACATAAGCTTCTCTCATGCACGGTTAACCTACAAATGACCCTCCATGCGCTTTAAATAGAATTCATGGACCAATCGGGTGTCAAGCCACGGATCAAGTGTCGGTAATACCGAGGAGAGAATGAACCGTCGGATCACTACATATCGTGCCCGTCGGATTGTAAGTTACAAAATGTACAACGGTAAAGAAACACACTTTACCTAACGCTAACCTAACTCTATACTAGACCAAGTTGAACTTAACTATTCCTATGTGTCGGAATATCCTAACAATGGGTTCACGGAGTAAACAAGTTAGGGTTGTTGAACCAATTGTGGGTGCCACACTAGAATCGGTCAAATATAAATTTGATTGTCATTACGCAGCTCCTGTGCCTGGTGCATGATGGGTGCTTATGGTTAAATGTGCCAATCCCCATCACCAATATGATGATCCATCAGATCATCCTATTGCCCCATTCAAGATTGAATCCGACCAAGGCATTTGGCGGAAAGACAAGCGAGTGCAACCTCGCTGAGAAGATGAAGGACAAGTTTAAACTTGTGAAGAAGCTACGTGGGTACTTGATTACTTCCACTACTAACCCCATTGTAAGGGTTGCCACACATATTCTGGATGGAAAAGTTATGAGAATGTGTCATGTGGATGAGGTTTCGACACCAGTGGTTTCATTGGGAGCACAGTGCACGGAGGGCATACAATTCAAATGGGCATGCTACCTGTGAAGTGAGTTCCTCATGAACTGCAGAGACACATAGGATGATAGTAAGACATTCCACTATTCATGGCTGTTACTCTCGATAGTTATCATTGTGTGGGATTTTCCTGAGGACAACCAACTTCCTCCAGTGGAGAAAGATTTATCGAAAGCTGCAAAGTTTACAACTCTCTGAGCCACCAAAGATGCTACATGGGTCACAGAGATCAAGTATTTTGGGTGTTGATAGAGGAGAGCATTCACATGACCATCAACCAGAAGTCGTGCTTGTTAGAAACCATGTTTGAGCAAATTTCAGGGTACCCAGAGTTCAAAGCGGACTTCCACCATGTCTACATCTAGACACGAAGGGAACCCGAGCATAAATGGTTCGACCTACCATACCTTACTATGGATGATGCTATTGAAGAGGTCATCAAGTGTTGGCCAACAAAGTGGCATTCTCCTTCTGACCTAGCTGGAGGGACTAGAAAGTACGTGGAGAAGAAGAAAAAGGAATCAACCAAGCAGAAGGTTCAACAGTTAGCTAAGAAGAGGAAGAAAGAGGTTGAGGAAAAGGCCCGAGTAGAAGCGGAGCGCATTGTGGAGGAACATGCAGAGAAGGAAGAGATCAGCTTCAAAAGAAGTCAGAAGTATCCTTCATCCAAAAAGGAGGAGGAAGAGAGGTCAGAGCAGGGTGATAGTGAGCAACAGGAGAGAACTCCCTTCTGAGTAAAGCGGTACCAGGAGCAGGAAAAGGAAGGACTGCGAAAGAAGACAAAGGCCACCAAGCTATCGCTAGATCTGATTACTTTGACAGATGGTGACTTGGATGAAATTGGAGATAAGGTGAGAGATACTACTACAGAACTACTATAGTAGTTTGATCAGCAACAAAAGCAGGCATTGAGCATCATCCAGACAGGTCTACGTGAGCTGCAGATATAGACAACGAGAATCTAGGCAGGTGTAGGACAGAGTAGTGTGGTATCAACCGGTTTGGAAGTAGGGACCACTCAAGCAACATAGATGGTTTGATCATTGGATCTATGGGAAGTCGCGATGCCTAATGGAGCTTTGAGTGCAGAGGCAACTGTTGACAAGGCTATTGTCAGCACTTTGAAGAATATTGGCCTCAACTCAGCGACGCTCCCTAGCGAGTTTCTTCACACACTGCAAGCAGGTGTGATAGCAGAAGTTAAGGCCCAGGAGCACCGTGTGCTGAGCTTGATCAACGAATACAAATTCAACATCGAACAAATGTTCATGGAAAAATTAGCAGCACTAGAGGCCGAGAAGAAAGTTTAGGTGTAGAATGACCAGCATGCAACCGTGGTAGCTAAGGCATGCATAACGGTCCCTAAACTACATATGCCAGAGGAAGTGCCATTGTAGGAAAGGATTAGGAAGTTAGCTGGAGGTGTGCACAATGCAAAGATAGAAGTGGCCAAGGTTCAGTTTGGATTGAACCTAAAAATCACAGAGTTAGCATTGAAGTCACAACCTTCAACTCCACAAGAGGATAGAGAACAACACACAACCGCTATAAAGGATGGAGTCGTAGTAGTGGATGCCGTGGTGGTGGATTGCACCGTGCTCTTCGAGAAATCCATGGAGGTAGTCACAGCTTTGCAGGAAGATCCTAACCTATATAGGTTAAACGCAGAGGCCCTTGAATTGTAGCAACGGTATGATGAAGCGAGAGTGACAGTGTGCATCATCGCTATAGCACAACGATTGGCCAAGATGCATGAGTCAAAACAGTTGCTTGAATATGTGGAAGAAAAATAGAGGAAAGAGGCAGTCCTTAAGTCTAGATTGGGGCCTCGGTTGGATGATGCCTATGTTATCTCCGCCAACATTGAGGAGAAGTTAGCAAGCCTACAGAGAATGCAACAAAAAAATCAAGGAAGACAATATGAGACCAACAATAGAGTTGCTGGTGGAGCAGATCATACAGGAAGCCACACAAAGTGTGCTTGAGGTAGCAGTGGCACAAGTAGAGTTGGGAGCTCTCCATAGTAATATCTATGTGCCAGCAAAGTGACTCGAGGGCGAGTCATGATCTTTGTGTTAGGGTCCTGTTGGGATAGGGTCCCCTAGGGTTAATTTTGGGGCAAAAACCCCAAGTTTTGTTGTATAAAATGTAAAGTCTTTGCAAGTTGTGGTAGTGGAGCGCATAGATGGTAAAGTGTCATAAAGGGTTTCACCCTTCTTTTATGTAAGATGTGTCAACTTTTATAGATCTACCCATGGTCTGCGGACCATGGGTTTGTATAAGTAGGAGAGTCTTAGAGAGTCTAAGGCTTAATGATCGATGATGTAGATGAATGTAATGGGTCAGTAGGGAAAACAATGAAGAAGTATTATAGTAGAAGGGAGGCTTTGCAGTTGTGTGCATAGAGGCCTAGAGTAGAGTCCACAGTTGAGTGCATGGACCCCTGTAGCTAAGAGCGTAGGGAAGTCTTGAGTATATAAGTAGAACTGAAGTATTAATAAAGAGATTATTCTAGAAATTTGTGTTTGTCTATTTACTTATGTTATGAATGGATGCGCTATTATGTTATGATGAATGATGGGTTTATGAATTAATATTGTATTGATGCACGACTTTACATGATTTACATTGTCATATGAATGCAAGTAATAGTAACTGTTTACGCAAAGAATATCTTGTTGCATGTTAACGTTATTGAACACTTAAACTAATTTGGGCAAATAGAAGATTGAGAGTAATCAAAGAGGCACATAAGTGATTGATTCACATGTTTAGGGTTTGCGAAAGACCATCGTGAACGTTCGCAGAGGTATAGAACCTGATTAAGGGTAGTTATATCGATAAGCCCTAAAGGCTTATCGATCTGTGTGAAGGCAGATTTAGGGCATAAAACGACATTACAATAATCTTTGCGGGTGGAAACTTGGTTCTAGCATCCCGCCTATACTGCTTCAGGTGAGACTTTAGTTTGTACTCCACGGATTGATGCCAAAAGGGCTAGTAGTGTAGGGATTTGTTTGGTAAAACTAGATCTAAACCTGGGTCAGGACCCACTAAGCTAACACCAACACTTGGCTATAAGACCCTAACAATAAAGCCATGTAGGAAAACCCCCAACTAGGTACACTGCTCGAAATGGGGGTTTCCTGGGCTAGGGAGGGTGAGTAGCTGATGCTGGGCCATGCAAGAAAACCCCTAGTTAGCTATACTACCTAAAATGGGGGTTTCTTGGGCTTAGAAGGGTGAGTAGTTGATGGGGGTCCATGCAGGAAAACCTCTAGATAGGTGGAATTGCTGGAATGGGGGTTTCTTGGGTTTGAAAGGGTGAATAATTGATGGGAGAATAAATTCATAACATGCTGACTGGGATGTAAGCACGAGAGGTCTTGCTCAAGGCAGACAATGTACCGAACTCGTTACCTATGGAGGCAAAGGAAGCTAAGAATAACCATAGAGATAAGTATTAATTTAAAGCATGTTGAAATTTTGGCCTAATTTGATTTAAATTTATTATGATTAAGCTCATAAGAACTGTATGCTTGTGATATAGGTGAGTTGATGAACTATCCAACAAGGATAGATGATGCGCATTGCAAGGTGACAATGGAATAACATAATGAGAACATAATGGTATTGAATACCCTAAGTACTAGGCTATTATGGTGATACTAGAAACATATGCATTAGATATGTCCAAGAAGAAAATGAGATGAATATGTGTTACATAATATTTTATCACACCTTCTATTCACTTCATGTTCCATATCCCGAAGTTCCAAAATAGTGATAACTATGAAGTTGTTGTGGCCACCAACAACACCCCTCTTTGTTTGATATTAGCAATAACACCAAGAAAATGGGGACCCTTAATAGAAAATCCAAATAAACATTTGATAAAATTTTTGTATTTAGCTCCTTAAAACTTCATCGCAACAAAAGAATGAAACGTTTTTCTTATGAGCACAGTAGACTACGAAGAAGCGACGCAAAATTCATCGCATCGCATTCATTATGAAACACTCTTAAATGAAAAAACTTAAGAAATCTCTGATGGCCGATATGCGACGATGAATCGCAACATCGCATAAGTAGCACACAATGACTGAACGACTAAATCTGCGATGCTGCGATCTGCAATGATGCGATCTGCGATGATGCGATCTGCGATAAATGCGATTTACGAAAATTCGCGATCATAATTTCTGCGATAACACATCTTAACGATGCGACCCGTGATGCTGCGATGCGAGTCGCAGAAATCGCCCATCGCAAATTTTCCTCGGCTCAATATTCAAATGAAAGCTGTCCGTTAACAAAAATTGGGCGCGCACCTTAAAAGAAATCAATAATTGTACGCCAAAATATTCAGGAAGGATTGTCTCGTGTTTTTTGAAGAGTCAGTTCGCTATAGATATCATGATTATGCATTGATAAGAGCCTAAAGCTTTCATGTCAATCTTTATTACCATTACTCTTTTCTTTGCATAAACTGTAAGACAGGAAATAACATGAAGCAATGTGCAGGAGACATCTAAGGAAAAGGGGAAAGCGTCAATGCTCCGAGAACAGAGAAGAAATCCCTCCAGAGACGGATGCCGCATTCGACAGGGCCACAGATTCCAATGTATCACTCAACAGATGTTGATGTCAATAGGCCACCTAAGGCTCAAAGTCAAAGACGCACAAAAGCAGCATGTTTACAAAAAACCCTGAAGCTTACACACCAGAAAAGCCCGGAATGAAGAACGTAGGCAGTTTTCAATGCAGAAAATTGTTCAGAGAGTTAAGTCTCTAACTTTTTCAGTCATTCGCAAGGCCGAAAATCAAAATAGCAAAAGCAGAATTAGTTTAAGAGAAATTTGGGTCATTACCAAGTATACACGCAGTGAATACACCCAGCAAGAGGAATATTCTCGAAAATATCTTTTAGTTTACCAGAAAGAGGTGCCAGAGCTTGTTATTTCTATTTTCATAGTTCAAATGAAAACGGAAGGCAACCAGCCAACTCTTCCCATGGCGAATGTTGCGTGCTTGCAGCACTAAAGAAGCAAATAAAGAAATAGTTTAGAATTAGCTTCAATTTTTAGAAATAGTTTTGCCTTATCAGAAGGGCGGTCATTTAAAAAACTGTATCCTAAATTTATGTAATTAAGTTAATTAGTTAGCAGTATTTAAACCCTTCTCATGCATTTAGAGAAGGGTCCAGAGATTTGTCAAAAACTTGTCCTCGGAACATGCACTTCTGCACCCTCATAGGAGGTTTTTTATGAATGGATGGATCGAGATTTATTTTTATTTGCATTTGATGTCTGCTACTGATGTTGCACTTTTGTACTCTTAGTAGATGTTAGAACAAGTAGAGATAGATCATTTTTTCTTGAAGTTTGTGAGTAGGATCAGTCATAAATGGTACTTTTATCTCTTGGCAATTTCTACTTATATTCTTTAAGTGATTTATAGTTTTCAGTTGTTTATATGTTATTGCATGAATGTATGGGTTACCATTTGGCACTTCTATATAGTGGAGTCATTTGTTTATTTCTGACATATGAATAGCTTATTATGCGATATGTTGTTCACAACTATTTTTCCTAACTTCTTATGCAAAGTGGTTTATCTTAAATGATTTCTATTCTTATGATAGCTGAATGATTTTTATTACCGGTTATTGTTTGAAATCTCTTTAGATCACATAATAGAAGATATATATCCAAGGTTAGCGTAGAATAGATGTGTTGTTTCTCATTAGATTACAATAGCATAGAGTTAGTTTAAGAATCTGAATTAAATTAGCTTTAAAATACTCTTAGATCAACATTATCCAGCTCTACACACACACACACACACCCTTAGATTGGGAAACTGGTCCCATTATCCCCAGTCAGACCCACTATACCAAACGGATAAGGAGCTGCCAACCAAGGTCCGGACCGGGTGGGTATCCTCCTTGTTGTCGACCCAATTTTCGGGGCTTCAACATATTTGGCGCTAGAAGGAGGCCTGAACTATGAATGGCACCTAAATCAAAATCTAAATACCATTCTGAGAGTAAATCACCCTCATAAACTCCCCCAACTTCCCCGGTATGTTTAAATCCAGAGTCAGAAGTTAGTCGAGTATTAACCGCTGCTACATACCCTAATATTTCAGGCCAATCTACCATTGAACCCCCTAAAGTTCAAACTCTGATTCACAAACTCTAGGGATTTTCTATTTCTACACTGGGGTTTGATAAATCTCAAAGCAGCATGACTTCGCAGTACAATCCTGCTCATCCCCTGACTAGGTTAAAGAGCGAAAAATTTGACATCCAGCCAACTGAATTCCCTCTTCCCACCAGGAAAAGAGCAAGGAAAACATCACTGCAGTCTGACAGTGAGACTATTTCATCTACATCATCCATCTCAACCCCCTCACCATGAAGTCAGCCACCCACATCTTCATTCCAAACCACTCATCCACCTTCCACAACCCCTCTTCCTCAAACATCTAAGATCATAATATCTTCATCTTCCCATCCTCAAGGATCACCCTCTGCACTTTCAATTACTAGCAGCTCAACAATGGCCCAGTCTCCATAGAACAACCCTGGAGCAGTTTTAATGCCTCCACCCCTGAGCCAAATACCGACCCATCCTGAGAAATGGCTACCCAAATTCAATCCAGCAACGGGGTTACCAACGAGGATGCTGTTGTCCGGCTTTTTCCCTATACAATGCAAGGAACAGCCGGGTCATGGTACTTTTCATTACCTTCTGGGTCTATCACAAGTTGGGACATCTTTCAAAATCAATTCCTCACCAAGTTTGGTGATGACAGATCAACGGCAATGTTAATCAGTGACTTATCCAATCGTAAAGCGAGGCTAGAGAATCCATCAAAGATTTCAATTTACGGTTCAATAAGATCCTCAACAAAATTCCCACTGCTTCCCAACCCAGCAAAGAAGTATGGTGTGAATGGTATATGACAGCCTTACCATCAAACTTAGCAGTCTTCGTGGATAGGGCAAATAAAACAACTTTAGTTGAAAACCTGACAGAGGCAATAGCAGTAGAGAAACACGTTATAGCCTTGGAAAAGAGATCTGCGATAGAGGAATGCAAATCTAAAAAGGTCACCTTCAAGGAAGAACCCAAGAAGAAACAGACGAAATATCCTTTCGATTTGGAAGGGTTGCAGAAGGTATTAAAGACCATGTCCAATGAAATGATTGACATAAAAAAGAAGGTGGCAGAAACTTCTTCGAAAAAGCCCTATAGAGCTTTTAAAAGAGGCCCTTCAATGGATGCGAAACCACCCAACGCTATCTCAAATGTCGAATCCGAAGAAGAGGAAGAAGAAGAGAGTACTACTGAAGGGCAGACCGATGATGAAGAAGTTATGGAACTACAAGGAATGTGGGATTTCATCCTCCCACAAGAAGAAGATCAAGAAGCATTTCCTGCTAGCACACGAAGCAAAAATCAACTCGATCCTCCCCAAACTACCCCTAAGCAGAAGGGCGCAAGCCCTACAGCAAAAGAAAAAGTCGTAACAAAGCAAACGATCGCTAAAGTGACTCAATCTAGCCCAGTCCAACCCGATCAAACACCTCCATCAAGAACACTAATAGTGTCAGATGAAATGGACTACAATATTATTGATGACATGAAAAGGACTAGGGCTAATATCACTCTTTATGAATTGAGCAAATTGAAACATCAACAGAAGATAATGATGAAAGAATTACATGCCATACCTACTACATCTTTGCCTACAGCTGTAGCTACCCACAACATGGGAAGACCCCCAATCAACATGGCCAATAAGATCGATCCAAATGACATTGCCTTGATTGGAGGAAGATCAAGATCTCACAATCCCCCTTTTCTGCTCACTTATGAAATCTTCAATAAAAACGTGCACAATTGTTTGGTAGATTCTGGAGCTTCAACAAATATTTTACCCAGATCAATATGTGCCAAGTTAAACGTTCAACCACAAAAATCCGCAGTGTGCATAGTTCAGCTTGATCGATCTCAAGTCGAAGTGATTGGTGAACTTAATCAAGTCACCATAAGATTTTCGTCTAACCCCAAGGTATGTCAGGTTATCGACATTCTAGTAGCTGATATCCCAGAATTCTACGGCTTAATTCTTAGCAGGGATTGGTCCGAAAAACTCCATGGATACTTTTCAACCGACTGGTTGCACATGTGGTTACCATACAATGGTAAACCAAACCAAATAAAGGTTGAACGAGAGTTACACCAAAAATACATAGTAACAGAATTGGAGGGGGAAAATGAAGCAATAGCATACAACAGTAGTATCATAGGCAATTACTTGGTAGATTCTTTCCTCGGCAATTTCAATGCTCATACATCACCTTACTTAGAAAATTCAGTTTTGTCCCAAGTCGAAATTTTTTCCCAAACTGATAAATCAAAGTGTGTTAATTTTGTAGAAGAACCTATAAATACATCTTTGTTTTGGAAATTATATTTTGATGGCTCTAAATCTAACGAAGGGGCAGGAGCAGGAGCAGGATGCATTCTGATTAGTCCAAAAGGGAACAAGACAATGCTTACGTGCATACTTGAATTCGATTGCACAAACAATACAACGGAATATGAGGCCTTGGTGCAAGGCCTATACAAAGCAATCGGTTTGAACGTCAAGTACCTTCAAGTCTTTGGAGACTCTAAGATTGTCGTCAAACAGGTACGTAACACCATATATTTCCTATCAAGTCATTTGAAACACTATCAATCTCTAGTACAGGAGCTGTCTGAGCATTTCATAGCATTCAATATTTTCTCAATCCCGAGAATTCAAAACACAAGCACAGACCTTTTAGCCAACGTAGCTTCTAGACTCATTCCCTCCGAAGATTTTAGTCTAGATAGATTCTCGATGGAATTAATATTTAGATCGTCCATCCCTGACAACATTACAAACTGGAGAGTATTCAATGACGATCCTGATATTGTCAATTTCCTCACCTCTAAAGGATCCTACTCCAATCAAATAATTGATGAAGACCACCACGATCGACAAATACAACAAAGTAGCATTGATAATGCTATACCTAAATCGGTGGTTAAGTTGGAATACTTATACGATTTGAAAAGTCGGTTTAAAAGGTCTACTAATTCTAAACTCTACAGTTCAACTCTGAACTACGAATCAGTAAACCTGGGAACCGATGATAAACCACAAAACGTTAATCTAGGCCACGGCCTAGCCCTTGAAGAGAAACTAGCATATTTTCGTCTTTTGAGACAATACAAAAATGTTTTCGCCTGGAATTACGATGAGCTGAAGACATACGACACTTCCATTATCCAACATACTATCCCTATGATTGACAATGAAAAACCTGTCCAGCAGAAACTCAGAAAAATCCATCCCAATCTAGAAAACCAAATAAAGACTGAGCTAAATAAGTTATTAAAGGTCAGGATAATTTTCCCCGTTAGACATTCCAAATGGGTCTCCAATATGGTACCCGTTAGAAAGAAAACCAGAAATATTAGAATCTACATCGATTTTCGAAATCTCAACAAAGCCTGTCAGAAAGACAATTTTCCCCTCCCTCCGATGGATCAAATATTACAGGCAGTAGCAGGCTCAGAAGTAATGTCTTTTTTGGATGTATTTTCAGGATACAACCAAGTGCTAGTACATCTTGATGATCAATTAAAAACCACGTTCTGAACCAAATGGGGCACATATGCATACCGGAAGATTCCATTTGGTTTGATCAATGCCGGCGCTACATTTCAAAGAGCTATGGACATCGCATTCAAGGGTTTAGTCAATAAAGCCATAGTGATTTATTTAGATGATATAACAGTGTACTCCAAGAAGTGAAGCGACCATCTCAGAGACTTGAAACAAATCTTTCAACGATGTTTAAGGTATGGAATTTCACTTAACCCAAAGAAATCTTTTTTCACATTAAGTGAAGGAAAACTTATAGGATTCATAGTATCAAAATCTAGTATTCACATTGAACCTGATAGAATCAAAGAAATTTCCGAAATATCCCTACCTCACAATAAAAAGGCCATGCAATCTTTTCTTGGTCAAATCAATTTTGTGAAAAGATTTGTCCCAGATTTTT
>APFE030542055.1:29633-64515 GCA_000404065.3 Pinus taeda | reverse complement strand
CACCCCAAACGACAAAAAGCTTTAAGAGGTTGCTTAAGTACATATAGTACACCTTCACTTCATCAGCTTACGAGCCCCGGGTTGACAATTAATGACATCAATTTAGGAACACTAAATTGACTAAACAATTACTGTGCCCCATAGAAGCCCAATATTGTTATCGTTGTGCCCTTACATTTTATTGTTATGTCAATTCTAATTATATTATGACCCCTTAGACTCCTATATATAGAAAGGAGCTCTTGTCATTTGTATCATCTAAGAATTGTTCATTTGTTTAATGTAAAGGAGGTTTCCCACTCGAAGAGGCTAATTTCAAAGGCGTTGATCTTTCTTTTCTATCTTTTTGTGAGCTAGTTTAATAACATTTGGTATCAGAGCTTTGGATTCTATGGTTTTCCTACTCCAAACAGGACTTCATGAAATTTTTTCTATAAGTTTTTTCTACGACGTTGCAAAAGCTAAAGAAAAAACCCATTTGAGATGAAATCTCATTGAACCGCTTGTCCAAATTTCAAATCTTGTTTCACTATATTTTCAAATATCAGATCTGAGGAAGTTATGCTTTTTGCAAGCTCCAGAATTCCATCTCAAACAGGTCATCGTGGAATTTTTGCTATAATTGTTTTTCTACAAAGTTTCAGACTTTGAAACTAAAACAAATTTGGTCCGAAAAATTAGTGAAGCTCGGTCCCAAATTTCAAATCTTGTTTCGCTATATTTTTGGAGATACAATCCAAGACTTTTAGGGTTTCTGCATGCTCCCGAATTACATCCCAAATAGGTGACCTTAGTAAAATCATCATAACTTTCTCTCTGAGCATCAGATTGAAATTTCATAAAAGTAACAGAAAGCAGACATATTTTGGTTTGTTGGGTATCATTTTCAGAACTTGAGGTCGAAACAGTGAGACACGACACTTCGTACAAGTTTTCTCTACTAAACCATTCTATAATTAGGTCATCGTGGGAGATTGGGCATAACTCTTTCTTTGGGAATCCAATTGTGATCAGACATGTGGGGTTAGAAAGAGGACCCAAAGGGATAGAATAGGCCAAAATTTCAGAACTTAAAGATCCAAATTTACAGAGTTACAGTCGTTTCAAGATCGAGCTCCTAAAATCAAGAAAAAGCGATATGAGGAAGTTTGATGGAAAGGATCTGGTAAATTGGATATTAAAGATGGAGTAATATTTTGATCTACATGAAGTGCAACTATTACAAAAGGTATATATTGCATCTCTATATTTAGAACCGAATCAATTTTTATAGTATAAATGGCTTTGTTCTCGTAAAGCACTTGTCACATGGTCAATTTTCACGGAAGAAATGATAGCACATGATGAGGATACAAAGTGTAACACCTTCTTTAGCCAATTGATAAATCTCAAACAAAAGGGTTCAATGGCAGAGCAAATTGAGGACTTCCAAAAGTTGAATATAAGGGTAAATGATATTCCAGAGAAGAAAAGGATTGATGTCTTCATAGGGACTTTAAATGATAACATTCAACATGAGGTTGGTTTTTGTTAACTTGATTCATTGGCGAAGACATTCAAGTTGGCAAGAAAAATTGAAAGCAGAATTATGGAAACAAGGAATCCTACCTCTCACAATTATAAATATGGAATTATTTTTTCTCCTAGACTTCCACACCCTACAAGGTTTACACCACAAAAATTGGATGAAAAAAGAGAAAAAGGGATTTGTTACAGTTGTGATAGCAAATACACTAAAGGTCATAAGTGTGCTGAGAAGTAATTATTTTACATAGATTGTGAAGACGAGGAATAAAATGATCAAGAAACGTCAAAAGAAGAGGATATACAATAGGAACCAACCCTAGAGAAAGAAGAAATGAATCTAACCATATCTTGTAAATCATTGGCAAGAATTACCACTCCTCAAACTCTCAAGATAGAAGGACATATCAAGAAGAAAAAGGTTCAAGAAGTGAAAGATCACACTGAGCTTCAAGAAATGAATCTGACCATATCTTGTAATTAATTGGAAAAAATTACCACTCCTCAAACTCTTAAGATAGAAGGACATATCAAGAAGAAAAAGGTTCAAGTAGTGAAATATCACATCGAGCATCAACAACAAGTTCTCCAAATTCTAAAGGATAACCCCACTTTGGTGCAGAATAGAATGAAACAACAGGCATATCAACATTGCGGTGAAAGAAGTTTTGATGTAGACGATTGGGTATTTTTACAAATACAACCATACGAACAAATGTCCCTCAAGAAGGCTAATAAGGATAATAAATTATCACCGAAGTACTATGGTCCTTACAAGGTGTTGTAAAAGATTGGTACTATGGCATACAAATTGGAGCTTCTTGTATTTTCCCGAGTACACCCAGTTTTCCATGTTTCATGCTTAAAGAAGGTTATAGGTGACAAGCTCCTAGTTCAAACAATATTGTTGGAACTTGACGAGGAAGGAAAAATCATATGGGAACCTGAAGCAATCTCGGAAACAAGAACTCGATAGCTACGAAATCGATCAATTTCAGAGTATCTCATCAAGTGGAAGAACTTACCCACTGAAGATTCCACATGAGAGGACAAGAATTTTATACATAAGCATACAGAACTACTAAAGTGTTGAAGAAAACACTTTTTGAAGGAGAGGGGCATGTTAGATCCCTATACTACTAGTGTAACTCCTTATTGTTATTAATGCAACCCCCTTATTATATTGTTGTGCCCATGTAGTCCCCATATTGTTATTATTGTGCCCCATAGAAGCCCAGTGTTGTTGTTGTTGTTGTGCCCTTACATTATTATTGTTATGTCGATTCTGATTGTATTATGACTCCTTAGACTCCTATATATAGAAAGGAGGTCTTGTCATTTGTATCATCTAAGAATTATTCGTTTGTGTAATGTAAAGGAGGTTTACCCCTCGAAGAGGCTTATTTCTAAGGCGTTGATCTTTCTTTTATATCTTTTTGTGAGCTGGTTTCATAACAGAAGGGGGGAAGCACCGAAAGACAAGGGAAAAACAGAAGAAAAACAAGGTAATTAAGAAGAAAAAGGAAGTTGCAAATCTGGTTTTAGGAGTTGATCTCCAGATCGACGAAGCCATGGAGGCAACGGAGTTAACGTTGGTGGGAAGGGCAAATGGAAAAAAGTATATTGCAAACTACATTCAGGAATGGACATCTAATAATTGGTAGGAAGCAGCAGAGAAATACTTCGAGGTTTCAACCCTCGCCAAGGGCTCGTTGATGATCAAATTTACTAGGAAAGAAGCACTGGAATGAGTTTTGGGAAGAAACTGGAGATTTGGGAGACATCCTATCCTATTTAAAAAGTGGAATCCACTTTTTGATGCTTAGAGAGAGAAGGTGGATGAAATCCCGGTTTGGGTAAGACTGCATGGCCTCCCTCCTTTTCTTTAGTTTGATTCAGTTTTCAAGACAATTGGGAAAAATTTGGGACATTATCTAGAAGCTGATATGACCTTTGCACACACTAGAGATAAAGGGTTAACCAAAATTCTGATCAGTCTAAATCCGAAGGAAGGATTGGTAGAGGAAATCAACCTTAAATACAAGGATTTCTCTTACACACAAATTATCGACTATGAAAAACTCTCTTTTCGTTGTCATAGATGTCACAAGTATGGGCATATAACAAGGGATTTTCCTTTGGGTTTCAAATAAAGAAGGAGGCAGAGGAAGGAGGGGGGAGTGGAAGAGGTAAAAGGGGACAAGGATATGAACAAGGAAATCCTGGTCATAGGGGGGGAACAGATGGAAGAAGACAAGATGTAGGAGGATGCAATGGAAAGAGTGGAAATACAGGAGGAGGTGAAAACAAGCAGAGCCCAAGAACAGTAGGAGGAGTCGGCCTGGTCAGAGACAAAGGAGGGAGATGGAAGGGGCTCAGCTCTTCAGCTAGAGGGTCCGGCTCTGGATCATATGACCTCTTTCAATACTTCCATGATGTCTTTTATCAATCATTTTCCAAGCCTGGTCCCTTCAAGCTTTTGAATTCAAATAACTTATATGTTAACAATGTAAATGAACAATTAGACAGTATCATTACCTCCATTCTCGATATAAATATGAACTGAAGCCTGGTGACTAGTGTGGAGGTAGTTGGTATGGTTGTTTCCTCTTCTGTGAGACCCCACTATAACCTAAAGCCTTTTGAAAAAAGAATCACTCCCTGGGAGGCGGTGGGAGGTTTAGGGATTCATCTTATTCCGTTTGGTCCTCGAAAATCTAGAGGCAGAAAGACAAACATTTCAAAGGCTCAGCTGAGAGCCAAGATCGATATTACCGATGGGAAACAACTATCAATCTCATGGGTGCTTAGAGTAGCATGGAAACCCCCCCCCCCTCGATTTTAAATGATCATTTTATCTCTTAATTGTAGAGGTTTAGCTAGTATCCATAAAAAATTAGCTTTTAAGGCCCTCATTAACTCCTACAACCCTGATGTGCTTCTGCTGCAAGAAACATTGGGTACCAGGGAGGAGATAAGTAAAGCCTTACTCGAAATGTTTCCTGGTTGGAATTTCCAGGCTCTGGATGCTAAAGGAAAATATGGGGGATTGACCACTGGAATAAAAGAGGGAAGGTTGAAGGTCCTTTCCTCTTGGGGCGTTGACCAGGCTCGAGGAGTAGAGGTTTATTATCTGGAGATGTGAAAAAAATTTCTAATCCTAAACACTTTCATCCTGGGGTGTTGACCAGGCTCAAGGAGTAGAGGTTTACTCTCTGGAGATGTGCACAAACTTTCTAATCCTAAACATCTATGGTCCCTGCGAGGAGAGGGTGACATTTTGGAATAATTTGTTTTCAAATTCTTTTATGGAGAACCTGAATCTAGTGATTGGGGGGGATTTGAATTTTTCCCTGGGCCTCTCAAAAACATGGGGACCTTTTGCACATGTCGATCCACTATCAAATTTCTTCTTAAACAAGAAAAGTGAGATGAAACTAATGGACATCAATTTGATCAAGTCCAGACCTACATGGAGGAATAGGAGAATAGGGGAAGAAAGGGTGGCTAAGAGGCTAGACCATTTTCTCTTGAGAGAAGAAGTGGTGGCCAAGATTCAGGTTTCTAGACACTGGGTGGGAGAAGGAGGAGATTCAGACCATCTCCCTATCCTTATTGGAATGAAAGGGACAAACAAAAAGCCGACTACCCCTTTTAAATTCAACCCATCCTAGCTCAAGGAGGAATCATGTAACAATTTGGTTTTAAATACTTGGAGGTCAGTAGAAACAAATGAGGATAGGGGGAAAGCCTATTGATTCATGGAAAATCTAAAGCGATTAAATAAGGAAACTATTGAATGGGCCAGAGTTAACAAAGTCAAAGAAGAAGAAGAACTAAAGCAGATAGGAGTGGAAGTAGATCATCTAGAAAGCCTAGAAGAAGATGGATATGAGAATGAAGGCAAGAGGGATAGGATCAAAGAACTAGAGTCTAGCCGAAGAAATATTTTAGAAATTAAAGAAGAATAATGGAGACAAAAAGGTAGGGCAATATGGCTGGTAGCAGGTGATGAAAATTCAAAAAATTTCCAAAACTATGCAAAAGGTCGGAAAAACTCAAATACTGTATGGTCGCTAAAATTGGAGGATGGAACTCAAGCCAAATGTTTTTAGGCATTGCCCTGTAAGGAAGGAATAACTTCAAAAACCTTTTCAAAGTCTTTACAGAAGTTTCAATTGCTGAGGTGGTCAGGACAACTCAAATCTTTCCAAGGTACCTAGAGGAGGAGGAGAATGGAACTATCATGGAGGAAGTGACTAAAGGGGAAGTGGATGTAATATTAAGGACAATGAAAAAGGATAAGAGTCCAGGTCTGGAAAAATGGACAATGGATTTTTTTCAACATTTATTTGAGTCTCTGGGGAATGAACTGACTGAAGTCATCGAAGAATCAAGGGTAAAAGGGTTGATCTATGAACCTTTCAATGCCACGTTCATAGCCCTAATTCTGAAAAAGGAGGACCCATCGTCCTTTGAGGATTTCAGGCCCATATCACTATGCAACTGCATCTACAAAATAATTGCAAAAGTCATTGTAATTAGATTAAAACTAATCCTCTCAAGGAACATACCAAAAGACCAGTTCAGGTTCCTGAATAGCATACATATTCATGAAGTAGTAGGTGTGGCTTAGGAGACCATCCACAACATAAAAAAAAGCCGAAGAAAAGGTGCTATAGTGAAAATAGACCTATCTAAAGCATACGATCAAATCAACTGGTTGTACATCCGAATGTTGTTGACTCACTTGGGGTTCAACATCGGGTTCATAAATTGGGTTATGGGATGTATGAAAAATATTAGTTTTTCTATTCTGATCAATGGGGCGGCCACGCCATTCTTTCAGAGTGAGAGGGGACTTCGACAAGGATGTTCTCTCTCTTCCCTACTCTTCCACCTAGCAACAAAGGGACTCAGTCAAATGAGACTTGAACCAAGGAGAAGAGGTGATATAAAATGCATTGAAGTGGTTGTCAATATACATATAACCCATTTTTTGTTCGTATACGACATCCTTCTCTTCAGTAATGGTGGCAAGAGTGAAACCATGGTTTTAAAATCTATCCGAGTTGTTTCTTAAAGCTACATGAATGTGTATCAACAAAGGGAAATCATCACTTATTCTGGAAGGTTCCAATAGGATGGAGACTACAAACATAATAGAGGACCTTCCCTTTGAGGAAAATAAGATGATTGACAACTTCAAATAGCTAGGGTTCCATTTAAAGCATGATAAATATAGTAACTAGGACTGGTTCTGGCTGGTGGCTAAATAATATTAAACATTAGAGTTATAAATGGTTATCAAGAACTGGTAGGCTAGTTTTGATCAAATCTATAATCATGGAAATCCCTGTCTACTGGGCGACACTTACATGGGTGCCCAAAGGAATTGTGGCAAGAGTAAGAAAAGTATGCAACAAATTTCTATGGGCTATTTCAAAAGAGGACTCGGTCCTTCCCTGGGTGGCATCGGAAAATATGGCCAGACTGAAGGAGTGGGGAGGGTGGGGTATAAAAGATAACACAACTTTCGGCCCATCTTTGGCAGCAAAACTGGGATGGAGACTGTTAACGATGGAAAATTTGAGGACAATGTGTTGTACTGTGAAACAACCCCTCCCCATTTATAAAGAACAATAACTAAGGTTAGATTTATAAATGGGGACCCTTTTAAATTTTTAGGCTTAGGATAATAATACCTAACTCTAAGAAAATACCTAGAAAAACCTTGCGAAATGAACTAAGGATGAAATCCACATTGCAAATCGCAAATCACACCTTTCCGCATGACTATTTTAAAACACCTTCAGAAAATTGTGATATGAGATTAGGTCTCCCGCTACAATAACATCACCTTTTCATTTCGCAATTGCATTTCACACTTTGCGTAGTTCGCAAGAAAATTAACCATTCCATTAGAACAACAATTGGCTATTTGCGAAATGAGATATTACGATATCCACAATCGAATTTCGCTTGATCCATCTAGTAGTGCTATATTGTATTCCTTTAAATACCACGATGCGCAATTAAGAGTGGTAAAACGTGTGGAATAATTATGTTTTAAATACCAAAATAAACGAGTTGACAGGTTAATAAATATTTAGCGGCCCAAGGAAGGATAATCATTTTCCAGGTTATGGGTAGTTACATTCAAGTATCTCATTAAACCTTTGTCATGATCCAAAGTCATTTCAAAGAAGATTTCAGTGTTAATTACCTAATATCGTCTGCGCTGATATATCTTGTCTATTTCAGGCAAGCGATAAAAGACATGTCACTAAGAAAGGTGATACAGAAACAGAGAAAACAGGCCATTGTTGAATCTAAGTTTACAAAGATGGCTCCTATCTTCACTAATACATTTTGTGATGCTGTCAGAGGTGCAACAACTTGGGAAGTGATTTACAATAGGCTGGAGAATGGGTGTCCTAAAATCATTGTTACGAGAGCAACAACTGACTCAATAAGGCCTTCAGGAATTCAATGCAGAGATGCTTCATGTTCTTTCCTTCATAGGATAGGAGCAAGAGCTAAAATCCTCCAATACAGAGATATGATCAGGTGGGTGATCGAAAACATTACCATTGAAGATAATAAGTTCAAGAATTCAAGGATGGAGCTCATAGGGTCGTTCAGAACAAAGGACTTGAAGAAGATGTAACACATACCTGACCCGCAGGATATCTACGACAACACATTTGTGGCTAACTTCGCAAAGAAGAACCCAGACCCCTTAAAGCTAATTCAGGGTTGGAGAGTGTTGGCCAACAAATTCAAATATGACAAATTGGGTATGTATGTTATAGCCTCTTTCGAAAACCCCTACAACTATGCAACAATCATGTTATGTAGATTGTATGGGCTACCCAATAATACTAAGTTTTCAATAGAATGGATTCCTTTGATTAATGCCTGTGTTAATTCCCATATCATGAATTGGCCTTCCATCATATTTGACAACCTAGCCACCACCATTACCGAATATCGACAGAAGAAAGCCTCCTCTTCAGATACCTTCCCTCCCTTCTATTTTAGTGCCTACATTATGGATGTTATCTATTATTGCAGGACATTTCCAACCATGGGTTGGAAATTGACCTTACAAGATCCTTACCCAATCTATATCAGTGATAAACAAATATGTGAATCACATTACATACCTCACTTCTATAAGATATTTCTTGATGTTGTGTTGCCCCTACATCAAATAATTTTCAATAAGAAAGCCCCTAGGTTTTCCCAAGAAGCTGCAGCAAACCTGCTTACTGTCGGCAAGTATTTCATTGAAGAATTGTTCACCTAGATTAGGGTTTTTGGTAGCACAACCGATCCACGCGTCCTTCCTTTATATGTTTCTGATAAGTTATTAGAAAGAGAGATTGCTTACTAGAATGTGGGAAGGGGCCTGACAAAAGTTCTCAAAGATGACAAGAAGTCATTATGGCCCACTTTCCCTATCAAATGTGGTTCTTTTTCTTTAGCAAATTTTGTTCATGCTACTAATAAATCATTGCATATGGAAGCCCTCGGGCTTCATACATTTCCTAAGAGGCAATTTGATCCAAACAAAATGGCATATAATATCATTACTGGAGTAAAGATGAAGCCATACAAACATGAAGAGAATTATTTTGAGGATTTGTTATAGTCGGCCGTATCCTTCAAACAAGCATTCGAATGGGCAAAGGCGAATCTGAAACCCAAAGATTTTCAAAGATTTCAGCAATTCAGAGATGAGAGGCTCCGGGTGATCCCAATGCATCTATTAAATCCCTAGGATAAGTCTACACCAAGTGTCAATGTTGATAGTGGAGGTCCTAGCTCTCAAGTAGACTCTCAAGTAAACACTGAGAAGGCTCCAAACACAGGGAAACCCCAAGATGCAGACAACACAACTAAGTCCAGCAAGAAGTTAGCTAGGAAACAAGCAATGAGCACCCCCACTACAAAGATCAATTTAGAGGCCAAAGGTAGTAGTTTGGAGTAGGAGTGGGATCAGTTTAATTAGAAATTGCAAGGCACTCCCAAAGCCTCAAATACCCAAGAAATAGAGGAATGTAAAACTCCTCTGCATGTTCATAGGGATACAAAGCCCAATACTATCGGAAAATAGTCCACACCTATAGAGGAACAATCAACAAGATCACAACATACTGAAATTATCCTTGCTCTGCCCACATCAGAAATTGTTCTGAAAGTAACTGAAATACCTCCACTTGATGTGTTCTATAGCCTTCTCCACAAGGCTATAGTTAGAAGGCAGAGAAAAAGGATAAGGGTAAATACACCTGAATTCCCACCTAGAAACGAGCCAATGGAAGTTGTTTTGAAGGACATTCCTTTGAATCCGGTTGAGAACTTGACTAGACTATCACAATTCATGGGAGCATACACATCGACCACTATCGACAAGGCTATTGAGATCTCTACTTTACTAAGGGAGAAATAGGACAGAATTGTGCAGCTCGAACGAGAGCTCGAGGCAGAGAAAGGAAGCGCAAACAGGTAGGTGGTTGAGCAGATCGCACAATTGTAGCAAGACATGGAGGTCCTAAAAATAAGCCATGAAGCTGATATATCAACCAAAAACATGCAACTCCAAGAAATGTAGCAATACATTGAAAGATACAAGCATGTTCCCACTACTGAGGAGTTCATTAAAGAGGCCCTGGAATTAAATTCCCTTTTGGTGAAACAACAGGAGTATTTCTGCCAGAAGATGTCACACATTACTCCCTATCTGACTACTAGCGACCAGTTAACAGATAAGGCAATTGACCAGAGAACAGAGTTTAACGATTTAAACACCAGAATCTCTGAGTTCATCGAATGGCAGGAAACAGAAGATGGAAGGAAAGCTAATCTACTCGAGATTGAGGAAACTCATAAAGACATTCTCTTCACAGATTGGGATGCGAGAATAAAACAGGCTGAGCTAGCAGTTGCAAGGGTAGCCAGAGTATCAAATAATATCATTAAGGTAGTGAATCGCATCTTGTTCACCACCAATCTCATTAAATAAGGAAATACGAAAGAAATGCCCAATTTAACTACTCTGTATAAAGGTTGGAAAGAAAAGGCACGAAGTTAAAGAGAGGAAATTACAAAATTGACCAGGACAGATTGGGAGTCATATTGGCAGTATCTTGTTAAGCTACATAGCCAAATTATGACTCTCAACTATTCACGTCATACAACTCAAAGGATGCTGCCACTGCTCCACGATGCGATCTTCACAGGACAACTCAGGACACATTTCGGGGCACCTCCTCAAATTCAACCGATGACTGATATTTTTGATTTAAAGGAAAAGCTGGCAGACAACAAGTCATCCTCTTAGTTCTGTTTATTTAGCCTCTGTTTATTTTTGGAGTTAGTTACCTAGTTAGGAGGAAGGTTGTTTGAAACCTCCTCAAATTTGGTATAATCTATTTTTGTACATTTAGTTAGAATTGTATTTATACCCTTCTCATGCATTTAGAGAAGGGTCCAAAATTTTGTCAGAAACATTTGCAAAGAATGCACTATTGGAAGTTTGTGAATGCTTTGGTTAAATTATGGAACATGATTGTTTCTTTTAGATATTAGATTACTTTCCTTTGCTGATGCACTTTTGTATTCTTGGGAGACAATTTTATTTGAAGAAAGAAGTTGATCTATGTCATTTGTCAAACGAGGAGGACTTCACACATATGGTACTATTATCATGTATGCTTGATTCTGTTTACATTTAATTAGTGGCAAAACTTTACTTTCATGAATTATATGTGAGATTCATTGTTTTTGTTAAAGCATTAATTGCACCTCTGTACGATGCCTAGTTGAAATTGTGATTTTCATATATAAATCATCATATATGCAATATATTTTATAAATTCTTCTGACTAACTATTTAGTCAAAGGAATTATATTTTACGTTATCATCTTTGTTTGGTTGTGTTCAATCTTTATTGTCACATGTTAAACAAATATCTTTGTAAATTGCATACCACACAAGAATACCCGCGTTTATATTAGAATAAGTTAGTTAGAGAAATGGGATTATAGAATAGGTCACTTAGATTATCATTATTCTATTGCACACACTCATGAACCACCCACATTGGGAAAGTAGTCCCATTATCCCCATTCGGAGCCACCACTTTAAACGAAAAAGGAGTTGCCTTAAGGTCCAGACCGGGTGGTTATCCCCCATGTTTCGGCAGTAAAATTATGAGGCTGCAGCATTTTGGCGCTAGAAGGAGGGCATTAAACTGGGAATGGAATACAAACCTAACGATCATTTGAAAATCATTCATAAGAGTCAAAACCCCTCCACCATTTCTACACCTTTTGAAACTTGTTCAGAATCTCATAATCAGAAGTCTGAAATTGCAGAAACGTCTCCCTCATCTCCTAAAGTAGTAAGGCAACCACCCTATCCAAATTACACTCTCGAGTCTCCTGAAGTTCATTCTTTGATACAGAAATTGGAACAGATATCCATTTATGCTGAGAAACCAGAGAGACCCGAAGTGTCTGAAGAAAGTGTTACCTCCTTATTACAACGAATTGGTGTATTGACTAGACGGCAACGTGAAGGACTTGGGGTTACCCATTTTGAGTTCCCCATTCCTCCACTATGTAGGAAAGTCACTTCATCAACCTCTGAATTAGATACCAGTGAGATCACATCACCTTTCCATCCATTTACTTCCCCATCCACTTCTACTCAATCCACGACTTCTCAAATATCCACTTCTCCAATTAGTACTACAATTAATAGTACTAATCCAGTAGTAAGTTCTTCGCCATCTCTACTTACTTCTGGACCGACCTTCCCATATTCTCAGTTCCCAACTCAAGTTATGGCCAATCAACCTTGGACAAATCATCCAAATGCACTTGCAAAAAACCTAGAAAAATGGTTGCCTAAGTATTATCCTGACGATGCTCTCCTGGCCAAGGAACATCTAAATAATTTTATGTTAGCCATGAATCTCAATGGGGTTGCACATGAAGAAGTTGTAATTATACTTTCCAAGGATATGCTGGGTCTTGGTATTTTTCCCTCCCAAAGGGTTCAATTAGAGACTGGGATACTTTTCAAGAAGTATTTCTTGCAAAATTTGGTGATGAGAGGACCATATCATCCTTGATCAATGATCTTTCTAATTTGAAAGCTAATCCAAATGAAAATATCAAAGATTTCAACTCTAGATTTAACAAATTGCTAAATAAAATCCCAGCTTCCTCTAAAACTGTTGTAGATGTACAAATAGAATGGTATATATCATCTCTTCCTTCTAATATTGAAATTTTTGTAGATAGAGCCAATAAGGCTGCCCTTGTAGAAAACATGAAAGAAGCCCTGTCTGTAAAAAGAAGAATCATAGATTTGGAAAAGAGATCACAAACAGATGAAAGAATGTCCAAGAAAGTAACATTTAAGGATGACTCTAAGAAGAAATCTTCAAAGGACCCTTTCGATCTTGAAGGCCTTCAGAAAGTGTTAAAAGCAATGTCTAACAAAATGGTCGAAATTAAAAACAGGTTGCAGAATCCTCTCCTCCCAAGAAAGGTTTTTGATCATTCAAAAGGAACCCTTGTTTTGCATCACAACCCCCAAACACCATTTCAAATGTTGAGTCTGATCAAGAAGCAGAAGAAGATTCACAAACGAAGAGGAAGCTAAAACAGAAGAAGAAATTGAACTAAACGGGATGTGGGATTTCATCCTCCCAACTGAAGAAGAGGCACAAGCAATGCTAGTGACTACAAGAAGTAAAAACTCTCCTGACATGTATATCACAAATCAGAAGCAAAAACTTGCTACTCCTGTAAAGGAGAAAACAATAGCTAAGAAATCTAAGACTAGCCAAACCGATCCTATCCCTCCAGATTCCCCAAATGCCTCAAAAACATTGGTAATCTCAAATACAATTGAATACAATATAGTGGAAGATATGAAAAATACTAGAGCTAACATCTCATTGCATGAGCTCACTAAAATCAAGCAGCAACATAAAATTCTATTAATATAATTGAAAGCAGGTCTAGTATCTCCCCTGCCATCTGTTGTAGTTACACAAGCTGCATACAATATGGGAAAACCTCCCTCATCCTCAAACAAAGTAGATCCTTCAGATCTAGTTCTGATTGGTGATAGGTCTATTTCTCATGTTCCTTCATTTCTACTCACTTATGAAATTTTCAACAGGAATGTTCACAACTGCCTTGTTGATTCAGGAGCCTCCTCAAATATAATGCCAAGAGCTATGTGTACCAAATTGAACATTACACCTCAAAAATATGCAGTCCACATAGTTCAATTAGATAGGATGAAAGTAGAGGTGCTTGGAGGAATAACATCAGTTTCAATTAGGCTTTCCTCTAATCCAAAAGTTTCACAAATAATTGATATTTTGGTGGCTGATATCCCTAAATTTTATGGTCTGATTCTCAGTATGGATTGGTCTGAAAATTTGCATGGTTATTTTGCAACTGATTGGTCTCACTTGTGGTTGCCACACAACGGTAAACCAAACCAAATCAAGGTAGACCAATAGAAATTCATGAAATATACAGTCACCGACCTTGAGGGAAGCACCAAACTTGTTTCCTTCACTAATAATATCATTGGAAAATACTCAGCCGAGTCCTCTTTAGGATCCTTTAATGCTCAGAGGTCTCCCTTTTTAGATAATGTTGTAGTTTCTCAAATCGAAATTTGTTCACAAATAGATGCTTCCAAATGTCTAAATTTAGTAGATAAAATTTCTAATAACTCTTTGTTCTGGACTCTCTATTTTTACGGTTCTAAATTAGAAGACAACGTAGGTGCAAGGTGCATTTTGATCAATCGGGCAGGAGAGAAAACCATTCTAGTCTACACACTTGAATTTCAGTGCACTAATAATATCACTGAATATGAAGCACTGATCCAAGGACTGTATAAAGCCATTGGTCGTAATGTCAAATACTTGCAAGTCTATGGTGATTCTGAAATAATTGTAAAACATGTGAGAAATACAATCCATTGTGTCTCTGGGTACCTTAAACACTATCAATCTTTAGCTCAGAAATTGAATTCTCATTTTTCTACTTTCAACATATCTTCAGTTTCTAGATTGTAAAACGCAAGCGCTGAATTACTTGCTAATGTGACGTCTAGGCTTATACCCTCAGAAGACTTTAGTCTAGATAGATTTCCAATAGAGTTAATATTTAGGCCATCTATTCCCAACAATATAACAAATTCGAGAGTATTCAACAACGATGCGGATATAGTTAATTTCCTTACATCAAAGGGATTGTATGAAGAACAAATAATAGATGAACATGAGCATGATCTAGAAATCAAGCATAATCATGATCAAAACCCAATCCCAAAGTTTATGGTTAAGATGGAAGATCTCTAGGATCTGAAGGATAGGTTCAAGAGAATTACTAATTCCAAAACTCAAAGTTCTACTCTGAGATTAGAAGAAGTAAACCTAGGGTCAAATGAAAAACCTCAAAATGTCAACCTAGGTCTTGGCCTATCATCTGAAGAGAGAATATCATTCATTAGGTTATTGAAAACATATAAAGGCATCTTTTCTTGGGATTATGCAGATCTCAAGACCTATGATACCTCTATAATTCAACATACCATACCCATGACTTCGAATGAAAAGCCAGTTCAACAAAAGCTTCGCAACATTCACCCAAACCTTGAGAGTCAAATCCAATCTGAATTGAACAAGCTTCTGAAGGCCAAAATAATATTCCTTGTTAGACATTCTAAGTGGGTATCGAATATGGTACTCGTAAGGAAAAAGAATGGTGATATTAGGATTTGTATTGATTTTAGAAACCTGAATAAAGCTTGTCAAAAAGATAATTTTCCCTTGCCCACTATGGAACAAATATTGCAATCAGTTGTAGGTTCCGAATTAATGTCTTTTCTAGGTGGATTCTCAGGATATAATCAAATTCTTGTGCATCTAGATGACATCTTCAAAACAACATTCAGAACCAAGTGGGGAACATATGCCTATCAGAAGATGCCTTTCAGACTCATTAATGCTAGTGCCACATTTCAACACTCTATGGACATTACCTTCAGAGGTCTAATCAATAAATTGGTTTTTATTTACTTGGATGATATCACAGTCTAATCTAAGGATAGGAACAATCATTTGACTGACCTGAAGCACATTTTTGAAAGATGCAAGAAGTATGGCATTTCCTTAAATCCCATAAAATCTTATTTTGCATTAACAGAAGGAAAACTCCTTGGGTTTATAGTATCCAGGAAAGGAATTTACATTGATCTTGATAGAGTCCAAGAGATTAAAAAGATTCCCCTCCCACAAAACAAAAAAACCATGCAATCATTCCTGGGCCAAATAAATTTTGTAAAAAGATTTGTCCCAAATTTTTGAAAAATTGTCTTACCCCTTCAAGCAATGATAAGAAAAAACTCAGTTTTCAAATGGAATAAGGATGAAAGAGAGTCATTTGAGTTGATTAAAAAATCCATTATTAATGCTCCCTCATTGACAAACCCTGACTTTCTCAAACCTTTTGTATTATATACTTTTTCATCTGATACATCATATGCAACAATTTTGACACAGTTGAGCAATGAAAATATCGAGGCACCCATCTCCTTTTTCAGTTCTAACTTGCAAGGCACCGAATTAAATTATTCAACTGTCAAGAAACAAGAATTTGCTATTTTAAAAACTTTGAAACACTTCAGACCTTTTCTTCTTAAAACCCATACAAAGATAGTTGTACCCTACCTTGCAGTAAGACAACTATTGATCCAAAGAGAAGTAGGGGAGAAAAGAGCTAATTGGGTAACTGCACTCCAAGAATGTGATGTAGAAATTCGGCTAGCTAAAATTGTCAAGGACCAAGGTTTTTGCAGGATGTTAATAGGAGCTTCCCAGTTACCACCAAAAGAAGATCAAGGTAATGAAGTGAAAATATCATAGGTAAGCCTCAATGATATGCAATCACAACATGCTGATTTGAAATTTTTTCTAAAAAACGGATATGCTCCTATGCATCTTAATTATAAAACAAAGCGAGCTTTAAGATTGAAATCAAATCAGTATGAGCTAGTCAATGATGTATTGTTTAGGAAGAATTATGATTCAGTATTGCTAAGATGCCTAGAGAAACCTGAAGCTGAAAAGGTCATGCAAGAATTACATGATGGACCAGCTGGAGGACATTTTGGAGGAAATACCACTGTTCACAAAATCTTACATGCAGGATATAATTGGCCAATGATATTTAAAGATGCACATGAATATGCAAGGAAGTGAAAAAATTGTCAAACCACAACCAGAAAAGAAATAAATCTAGCATTCCCTTTACAACCAGTTAACATCCAACAACCATTCGAACATTGGGGATTAGACATAATTGGTGAGATTGTTCCAAACTCTTCCAAACAACATAGGTACATCCTTACAACTACTAATTACTTTACTAAGTGGGTAGAAGCTGTCCGATTAAATATAGCTAATATAGAAAACATCACATACTTCATTGACCAGTACATAATTACTAGGTTTGGCTTACCCTCAGTGTTAATGTTTGACAATGCATCTTACTTTTCTGGAAACACAATAGTAGAATTGTCTCTTAAGTGAGGTTTCAAGTTGAAATATTTAGCCAATTAATATCCTCAAGGTAATGGATTAGTAGAATCAACAAACAACAACCTCATCAGGATTATCAAAAGGACTATTGATCAAAATCACAGGAATTGGCACAAAGCATTAATATTTGCTCTATGGGCAGACATGACTACTTAGAAAGTCTCTATTGGTTCTTCTCCTTTTGCTCTAGTTTATGGAAAAGAATTTGTTCTTCCCACAAACGTAGCAATCCCATCTCTTGCCCTAGTACAATTCATCAATGAAAACCCTTCATCTTCTCTCCAGTCTAGACAATTTCAAATTCTCAAGCTTGAAGAAGAAAGAGAAAAGGCTAAAGCAACCCACTTCCATCATCAACAATTAGTCAAAGCTTCTTTTGACACAACTTCTGCTAGTCAAAAAACTGTTGAAGTAGGTGACTTGGTTCTGAAATGGGACAAAGCACACGAGGAAAAAGGTAGATATACCAAATTCGAAAGACTATGGCTTGGCCCTTTTCAAATCATTGAAAAAATTGGACACTCAACGTTTCTTTTACAAAACTTGTCAAGCAAGAAGGATTCTTTGCCCGTTAATGGGAAAATTTTGAAAAAATACTTTTCCTAGGAGATAACCTCTTCCAATTTTGTAACATATTTCCTTTTAGGAAAATAATGGTTAACTAGTATTTATGTTTGGATTTTAAAAATAAAATCTTTGATAACATTTCTGTTTTTCACTTTTATAATAAAGTAAGAGTTAAAAGGAATAATTAAGACATTTGAGTACTAAAGTAAACTTGATTTCTTTGGAAAAAATTGATCTTGCTTAAAGCATTTATTTTAAGAAAAAACTCTTATCTTTATAGAATATGAAGGTTTTGTTATTAGTCAAGAAAAGAATCTTTAACCTAGTAAGGACTTTCTGCATATCAGTGTCTTAAAAACTCTATCATTATCACCCAAAACTCTCAAAAGAGCCAATGATCCACCCCAGCTGTTAAAAATTTCCTTTTTCAAAGTGTAATTCTAAAACATATAAACTTAAAAGATAAAAAGTCTCATTATGAGCTTGTTTACCATGTTCATAGGGAAGTGATTAAAACTGATATTACCAATACTACATATCAAACAAGGTAATAGCTAATGATCTCCTCGATCAGAAGACAAGGGGTCTCATCAAGAGCCAGCTTGTTCAGTTTAGTTACAACCAATGAATGGCATTGTCATTAGTAGGTTACCATGCCTAGACAATGTCTTTTAAGAAAACAAAAAAGAAAAAGATTACATTCAAAAGGGATAAAAAGGACAAGGTCCAAGTGAGATTCAATCCAAGTGAATATCATTTTGAAATTTGAAAATTCATATATATGGGATAATGAATCATTTTTGGTTACAAGATAACTTTGTCTAGGCTATGAATGCCTGCTAGCAGCATAGGCTCTATCTGTGATAAATGAGTAACCACCAAAAAACTAATCTGCAGAAGATACCTGCTATACTACCTTAAACCTTATTATTGGTTGATGTGAATGTTTATACTTCTATCGTTACAAGGGTAAAGTAATTAAGTAAA
Organism: Pinus taeda; assembly: GCA_000404065.3. NCBI lineage: Eukaryota > Viridiplantae > Streptophyta > Pinopsida > Pinales > Pinaceae > Pinus > Pinus taeda. The sequence continues at coordinate 45,787 of APFE030542055.1, read as the reverse complement.
TAAGCTGAGCAAGTCATGATGATTCCAGAGAAATGTTGTTTACCTTATAACTCATATAATCATTATTCTTATAGCTCTAATTACTTTGAAAATTTTTAGAAATTTTAGAAAACTACTCAGAGATAACAGGTTCTCCCAAGTGAATCGCCAATTGTTGTACTACAAAACAATCCCCCCATGTATAAAGAACAATATCTAAGGTTAGAGTTATAAATGGGGACCCTTTTAAATTTTTAGGCTTAGGATAATAATACCCAACTCTAAGAAAATACCTAGCAAAACCTTGCAAAACGAACTAAGGATGAAATCCACATCGCAAATCACAAATCGCACTTTTCCGCATGACTATTTTAAAACACCATCAGAAAATTGCGATATGCGATTAGGTCTCCCACTGAGATAACATCACCTTGTCATTTCACAATCACATTTTGCACTTTGCATAGTTCACAAGAAACTTAACCATGCCATTAGAATGATCGTTAGCGGTTTGAGAAATGAGATATTGCGATATCCACAATCGCATTTCGCTTGATGCATCTAGTAGCACTATATTGTATTCCTTTAAAGAACGTGATGCACAATTAAGAGATGTAAAACGTGTGGAATAATTACGTTTTAAATACCAAAACAAACAAGTTGACAGGTTAATAAATATTTAGCAGCCCGAGGAAGGATAATCATTTTCTAGATTATGGTAGTTACAATCAAGTATCTCATTAAACCTTTCTCAAGATCCAAAGCCATTTCAGAGAAGATTTCAATCTTAATTACCTAATATCGTCTGTGCTGATATATCTTGTCTATTTTAGGCAAGTGACAAAAGACATGTCACTAAGAAAGGTGATGCAGAAACAGAGCAAACAGACCATTGTTGAATCTGAGATTGCAGAGACAGCTCCTATCTTCGCTGATACTGTTTGTGATGCTGCCAGAGGCGCAATAGCTTAGGAAGTGATTTACAATAGGCTGGAGGACGAGCGTTCTAAAATCACTGTTACGAGAGCAACAATTGACTCAACAAGGCCTTCAGGACTTCCATGTAGAGATGCTTCCTATTCTTTCCTTCATAGGATAGGAGAAAGAGCTAAAATCCTCCCATACACATATATGATCAAGTGGGTGATCGAAAACCTTATCATTGAAGACAGGTAGTTCAAGAATTCAAGGATGGATCTCATAGGGTCGTTCAAAATAGAGCACCTGAAGAAGATGTACCACATACCTGACCCACAGGATATCTACGACAACACATTTGTGGCTAACTTTGCAAAGAATAACCTGAACCCCTTCAAGCTAATTTAGGGTTGGAGAGTGTTGGACAACAAATTCAAATATGAAAAATTGGGTATGTATGCTATAGCCTCTTTCGAAAACCCCTACAACTATGCAGCAGCCATGTTATGTAGATTGTATGGGCTACCCAATAATACTAAGTTTTCAATAGAATGGATTCCTTTGATTGATGCCTATGTTAATTCCCATATCATGAATTGGCCTTCCATCCTATTTGAAAAGCTAGCCACCACCATTACCAAATATCGACAGAAGAAAGCCTCCTCTTCAGATAACCTCCCTCCCTTCTATTTTAGTGCCTACATTATGGATGTTATCTGTTTTTTCATGACATTTCCAACCATGGGTTGGAAATGGACCTTACAAGATCCTTACCCAATCCATCTTAGTCATAAAAAATATGTGAATTGCATTACGTACCTCACTTCTATAAGATATTTCATGTTGTTCTGTTGCCCCTACATCAAATAATTTTCAATAAGAAAGCCCTTATGCTTCCCAAGAAGTCACAACAGACCTGCTTACTGTCAGCAAGTATTTCATTGAAGAGTGGTTCACCTACATTAGGGTTTTTGGTAGCACATTCGATCCACACATCCTTCCTTTATATGTTTCTGATAAGTTATTGGCAAGATAGATTGCTTACCATACTATGGGAAGGGGCCTAACTAAAGTTCTCAAAGACGGCAAGAAGTCATTATGGCCCACTTTCCTTGTCAAATGTGGTTCTTTTGCTTTAGTGAATTTTGTTCATGCTACTAAGGAATCAACACATATGGAATCCCTTAGGCTTCATACATTTCCTAAGAGGCAATTTGATCCAAACATAGTGGCATATAATATCACTACCGGAGTATAGCTCAAGCCATACAAACACGAAGATAATTATTTTGAGGATTTGTTACAATCGGTCGTATCCTTCAAACAAGCATTCAAATGGGAAAAGGTGAATCTGAAACTTGAAGATTTTCAAAGATTTCAGGAATTCTGATATGAGAGGCTCCAGGTGATCCCAATGCATCTATTAAATCCCAAGGATAAGTCTACACCAAGTGTCATTGTTGATAGTGGAGGTCCTAGCTCTCAAGTAGACTCGCAGGTAAACACTGAGAAGACACCAGACACAGGGAAACCCTAAGACGTAGACAACACAGCTGAGTCCAGAAGGAAGTCAGCTGAGAAACAAGTGATGAGCACCCCCACTATAGAGATTAGTTCAAAGGCCAAAGGCAGTAGTTTGGAGTAGGGGTGGGATCAATTTAATAGAAATTGCAAGGCACTCCTAAAGCCTCAAATACCCAAGAAACATAGGAATGTAAAACTCCTCTGCATTTTTATAAGGATACAGAGCCCAATTCTATCTTCGAATAGTCCAAACCTATGGAGGAACAAGCAACAACATCCCAGCATACTGAAATTATCCCTGTTCTACCCACATTAGAAAATTTTCTGAAAGTAATTGAAATACCTCCACTTAATGTGTTCTATATCCCTCTCCACAAGGCTATAATTAGAAGGTAGAGAAAAGGGAGAAGGGTAGATACACCCGAACTCCCACCTGGAAACGAGCTGATGGGCGTTGTTTGGAAGGACATTCCTTTCAATCCAGCAGAGAACATGACTAGGCTATCATAGTTCACGAGAGCATATGCATCAGCCACTATGGACAAAGCTACTAAGGTATGTACTTTACTAAGGGAGAAAGAGGAGAGAATTGCGCAGCTCGAACAAGAGCTCGGGGCAGAGAAAGCAAGCGTAAACAGGCAGGTGGATGAGCAACTCACACAATTATGGCAAGACATGGAGGTCCTAAAAATAAGCCATGAAACTGATATATCAACCAAAAACATGCAACTCCAAGAAATCTATGGAAATATACAAGGATGTTCCCACTACTAAGGTGTTCATTAAAGAGGCCCTAGAATTAAATTCCCTTCTGGTGAAACAACAGGAGTATTTCTACCAGAATATGTCACACATTACTCTCTATCTGACTAACAGCGACCCGCTAACAAATAAGGAAATCGATTAGAGAACGGAGTTTAACGACTTAAGCACCAAAATCTCTGAGTTCATCGAATGGCAGGAATTAGAAGATGGAAGGAAAGCCAATCTATCCGAGATTGAGGAAATTCATCAAGACATTCTCTTCACAGATTGGGATTAGAGAATAAAACAAGTCAAGCTAGCAGTCACAAGGGCAGCCAGAGTATCAAAGAATATCATTAAGGCATTGAATCACATCATGTTCACCACCAATCTCATTAAAGAAGGCAATACGAAAGAAATGCCCTATTTAACTGCTCTGTATAAAGGCTAGCAAGAAAAGGCGGGGAATCAAAGAGAGGAAATTACAAATCTAACCACGACCAACTGGGAGTCATATTGACAGTTTCTTGTTAAGCCACATAGCCAAATTATGACTCTCAATTGTTCCCTTCATACGACTCAAAGGATGTTGCCACTACTCACCGATGCGATCTTCATAGGACAACTCAGGACACATTTTGGGGCACCTCCTCAAATCCAACCGATGACCAATATTTTCGATTTAAAGGACAAGTTGGTAGACAGCAAGTCGTCCTCTTAGTTCTATTTGTTTAGCCTCTGTTTATTTTTGGAGTTCATTACCTAGTTAGGAGGAAGGTTGTTTGAAACCTCCTCAAATTTTGTATAATCTATTTTTGCACATTTAGTTAGAATAGTATTTATGCCCTTCTTACGCATTTAGAGAAGGGTCCAGAATTTTATCAAAAACATTTGCAAATAATGCACTATTGTAAGTTTGTAAATGCTTTGGTGAAATTATGGAACATGATCATTTCTTTTAGATATAAGATTATTTTCCTTTGTTGATGCACTTTTGTATTCTTGGGAGACAATTTGATTTGAATAAAGAAGTTGGTCTATGTCATTTGTCAAATTAGAAGGACTTCACACATATGGTACTATTATCGTGTATGCTTGATTCAGTTTACATTTAATTAGTGGCAAAAGTTTACTTTCATGAATTATATGTGAGATTCATTGTTTTGGTTAAAGCGTTAATTGCACTTCTGTATGATGCCTAGCTGAAATTGTGATTTTCTTATATAACTCATCATATATGTTATATATTTTATAAATTCCTTTGGCTAACTATTTAATCAAAGGAATTAATTTTTACGTTATCATCTCTGTTTAGTTGTGTTCAATCTTTATTATCACATGTTAAATAGATATCTTTGTAGATCTCATACTACACAGGAATACCCAGGTTTATATTAGAATAACTTAGTTAGAGAAATTGCATTATAGAATAGGTCACTTAAATTATCATTATTCTATTTCAAACACTCATGAACCACCCACTCTCATTTTAAAACCCACACTGGGAAATTGGTCCCATTATCCCCAGTCAGAGCCACCACTTTAAATGGAAAAGGAGTTGTCTTAAGGTCTGGACCTGGTGGTTATCCCCCATGTTTCGAAAATAGAATTATGAGGCCGCAACACAATGGTGGTAAAAAGAAAGTATATTTATCCAAACCTTTTGGTTGCGTGGATCATAAAGATAGACAAGAAAAATCCACAAGCGTCCATGGTTTGGAAGGAAACTCTGGACTCAATCAAAATAATTGAACAAGGACTCTCCTGACAGGTGGGGAATGGAGAGCAAGTAAGATTTGGGAAGGATCTGTGGGTGGGTTGCAACAAAGGTTTCTCCCTATCCCCGGGCATCATGGACCAATTGGAAACAAGAGGAATTTATCTTTTGAGCCAGATTGAGAAAGCTGGACAATCAAAAATTTGGCGCAAATCATGGTTATCTGGATGAGATCTAAATTTGGAACCCAATGGGCGAAGGAATGGCATCATTTCGTTATAGAACTTTTGAGATCGAATGTCCGACTCAGAAACAGACTCAACATTTTACGATGGGTTCATGCTCCAACAGTGAATTACTCTCCAAAATTTGGATATAGTTTCCTCATGTCTAAGAAGGGACGGGAAAATTTGAAGTGTTGGGCAAAGCATATATGGAAACTTTAATGTCCAGCAAAAGAAATAATGCTTTTCTGGTGCATTCCAAGAAATAAGGTTCCAACATGGGATAATCTCCAGAAGAGATCTAAGATGGGCCGAAGCTGGTGCTCCCTGTGCAGAAAAGACGAAGAATCAGTTCAACATCTATTCCTAAAGTTTCCCTTTAACAGAGTAGTCTGGTTGGAAATGGGGAGGTTGATAAAGAAAGATCAAAGATGGGATGGAGAAAACATTAGGGAGGTATGGAAAAACTGGTGGAAGGATATACTGGAGGAAACGATGTGAAATCTACCTTTAATAATAGCATGGGGTACTTGGTTGGCCCAGAACAAGAGTATTTTCAAGGATCAGATCCCATATTTTGATCACATTGCTATTGAATGCACAACCATTTATGAGAGTATCCCTGTACTAGTCCAGAGACCAATAATTAGGGGGATTAGGGAAGAACAGATTAGGGGCAATATTCCTTGGGCTTACTTCGAGGGGGCTTCAGATCAAAGGAATACATGTGGGACAGGAATGGTGATTCATATGAATGCACATAGATGCCTAAAATCCTCGGTGGAGCTAGGCGAGAGAACAAACAATTATGTCGAACTTCAAACATTAAAACTTCTTCTTTCATGGCTTACACACCTGGGAATAAGATTGGTTTAGATTTTCAGTGACTCTCTGAATGTCATCAAATGGTTTAATGGAGAGAGCATATGTCAAAAATATATTTTATCTCCTTTGTTAGAAGAAGCTTTAAATATCAAATAGTTCTTTAACTCTATTACTCTATGCCATATTTATAGGGAACATAACACTACAACACACCTCCTATCTAAGGAGGGTGTGCAACAAGTTTTGGATAGCTGGCGCATAAAAGATGTAGAGAATGAAGTGATCCGTGTGTCAAATCAACCCCCTTTTGTGCTCTAAAGCTCGTTTTAGAGCTTATGCTACTATTAGTGTGTGTTTTGTTTCTGATCACAAACATTTGTTTCTGTTACTACGATGGATACCCAGACTTATATATTTTTTGTTTTTATTTTTTTTATTATAGACTTAAAAACAATGGAAAATTCTACTGAATGGTGCTGATATTTTTCCTATTTGGGCTGTTTTCCTCATCTAAGGAGGCCCTCAAATTGGATTCAATGATCATTTTTTGCTCATTTTGAGATGGGAAAGTATTTTTTTGCTTACCATTTCAGATTAAAACTCTATGTTTAGATGATAAATATACAATATTCAGAATGCTTAAGTGCATATACTATGTAACTTTTTATTGCCTTAATAGAAAGTTTGATTTTTTTCTTTGGAAAAAAGGAAAAGAAAAGTAAAAGAATTAAAAGAATTGAATTTCTACTTCATTTATAGAGAAAATATAAACAATCATTGGAATAAGTATTAGAATTGTTTCTTATAAGTTATAACAAAATCACATGTAATAAGAATCTTAACTTTAATCCAAGCATTAATTTCTTGTTCATGGATTCTCCTCTAGTTGTTCAACATTCATGTGGATTCTCCTCTTGTTCCTCAACATCTTTGCATATCCATTCATTTATTTATAACACTGAGTATATATTGTGCAAGCCTCATGGTATGCTTCTCATATTTACCATAGTCAAAATTGACGGCTTTTATGCATCTATCCTTACTGGTTGTGCAAGTTCTTTCATTGTCATTGCTAGGTGGGGAAACAGGTCAGCACTTGGAAGTTATGCCAGTCATAGGGGCAAACAACTCTGCATAAGCATCAACAAGAAGGGCACTTGGAAAAGCCCTTAGAAAGGACTCAGTAAAGAAACATGATTGCTTCATCGATCTTCTCTCGTATCCACAAACAAGAAAACATGGGGAGCAAACTATCAAATAAAGAAGACCAAGGCCCAAATGTGGTACTGAGTTGCATTGGAAAGAGTCGTGAAAAAATGCATGTAAAATGAGTGTAAGGTATGCCTTATAAATGTATTGTATTATGAAACTTAATGAATTGATTTCATACCATAAACATTAAATGTTTTTAGAATTATTACTATCTCCAAACTAACATTAAACTAGCATTGAATTGAAATAAACAATTATTATCCTAAGTTTTAATAAAAACATGAAAATCATACATTCTCGCCCGCAATACCCCATTACAACTATCAATCACAACTATAATCATGATTATATAATCTTGGATAGAGACTAATAATGATAGAGACTAACAATTCAATATTGAACCAACATCTAAGAATACAAGTAGACTTGATGATAATTCAATATTGAACGAATTTGCATAAAATGGAAATCCAATCACAACTCACCCAACCTGCATAAAATGGCAACCTAATCACAAGTCTTGCAACCAGCACATAAGAAATAAGAATTATATCTCACCACAAAAACGTACGCCATGCATGCGATCACGGTATATTCGAGTCACGTTGTCCAAGTGGGGTAGCTTATTTATTGGGTAGCTCAACATCCAAAATCCATTCAATTCCATAAAGATAAGCTACCCAATTGGTATGCTCAACATCCAAAATCCATTCAATGAAGTCACCTGCAATGTCCACATGGATAAACATTTATGTTCTATTGTTATGCACCACTTTACCTTAGCAATTTATTCCCGAATTCAAGTGAGGTGTGATCTATGTATCTCCTTGCTAAGGCCTTTGCTTGTAGAAATTATGGTGTAGATTTTTAATTTCTCGTGAAATTTTAATCAAAATCACAAGGCACAAACCTACTTTACTATTATGTGGAAATTAATTCACAATCTAGAACAAAAATTTAGACATGAAATAAGAGATAACACACATGTACACAGTAGTTTTCCTGGGGAAAGAAATCTACTAAAAACCCTATTCATGTTTGCATTAATATGATGAATAGAGATGTATTAAAATTACTTTTCTAAACTAAGCACAATCTACAAGTGAATAACCTCTCTCTCTGCTCACTCAAAATCTCTGACCCAAACTTAGTCAATTTCTACCTCAGCTTGAGCCCTTATTTCCTTATGCAATTCCTTGAGAAATTAGGCCCCTATTGTTTAGTAATTTCTCCAAAACAAATTGCACAAATCCCAAGGTTTATCATCTGATTGCATGCAACACCTGTACACTCAATACTAGTCTTGAAATGATGTTACACTACCTTGGATGATCTGAAAATTAAACTACTTGTATTTGTTGTTCAAGGTATTCATTTCCATTAAATTATAAGTGCAAATTGTTATTCATGTCTTGCAATTGAAGCAAAGTGTTTTTCGTAAATTTCTGAGTCTTATGTGTGAAGGAGTGTTATTTCATTTTACTGTTTAGCATATCAAATTTGAAAAACACAACAAGATATAATCACATAATATAACACAACAACTGATAAGGCAGTTCGCCCCTCTTGGGCTACATCTATTGGGTCCAAGGCCCCCAAATGGGCATGTCCTTGCTCTTATTAGATGCTCAGACATGCTCTTATTAGATGCTCAAATTGGTTATACAGTGATAAGAAAGCCTAAAAAGGAAAAATAAGCTGTGAAAATGAGTTTAGAACAAAGAAAACAATCAAGAATGACTTTTGTTTCACCTCCAATGGTTAACCATAGCCCAATACAACTCCAACACTCCCTAGGCCTTGATCGCTCTCCAAGCTTTTTTGCTGAAAAAACACCTAAAGATGAGCTCTGTTGGCTCTAAAACTTGTACCATTGGCTTTGGAATGATTAGAATACCCAAAATAAAAATAAATAAAAAAATCGCTTCAAAAAGATCTCCCTAGTGAAAGTTATGACTCCCAGAAGTTTTCTCTAGTCTGCCCAAAATAAACTCCATTAAACTTGGATTAACTAGAGTTAGGCCTGCTAGACCCATGGGCAGGCTAGACCCCCACCAGCAGAACTGTTAAGCCAATGGTTATGAAACCGTGACATTTTAACGTTGGTGAAACCCCCGTCGTGACATGTAAACAACTACCATAACCGTAGCGCTTAACTGTCGCCATTAGGACATGACCTGTGGTTCTGAGCCCTGGTCTTATGGATAGGGGGTTGGCCCCTTTTCGCCCCAAACTTAACCTTTGAAAAACTTCAAATATGCAATGTGACCCTATGTGGTTAAGAACCACTATGTAGGCGGGCCGATTGAGCCTGTGAGCTGGCGGCCACCCGACCCGGGGTCGATTCCTACGAAGTGCCAAAAATTTTACCATAATAAACTGCAGTCTTAGGGCCACATGGCAGCCTCCGGGCAGGCGACGTGGCGTCCATTCATTGGCCAACAAGAAATATTCTATGGAATATTCCCAAAATATTCCCAGAATATTCTTTTTTAATATTTTTTATTCAAAGTCAACCCAGGTCAAACTGAACTTTTGCATGAAATTGTAAATTTTCAAACTTGAATAACTTTCACATACAGTGTCGGATTTGAGTACCGTTTGTGGCTACAGGATCGTATCAACGAGGCTTATCCTATCATTATAGTTTCAACCAATCTGAGAAACTCAAAATTTGAGCATTTTTTCCACTTAGGACATGATCACCTGATCACACCTCCCAAATGGGAAGCTTTTGGACCCTAAAAGCTCTATGATTACCGAAAATGAAGACAAGGAGACTGATTCTCCACTCTTCCAACCTTGAATAATTGAAATCTTTGTGACTTCATCAATTTGAGCTTCTCATAAAAAGATAAATTTTCCCTTGAATTCACTGACCGACTGTTGCTAAAATTGATTGAGTCGTGATGCAAATTATTGAAATATGCAGAACAATAACTATATTTTGTAGAAAGCATATTGTTTCAACAATGGTCAAACTTCAAAGAAGACTTAAAATAAAGTTCACCTTGCCAACTGTTCACATGGCGAATTTTTGCTGAATGAGCCCTGTACTTGTGCCGAATCCCAACCAAGTATTCTTGCCATACCAATCTGCTATTCTGAAACCAACATTGACCCATGTTGAACTGTGTGCCATCTTTGCTTTCATGCTTTTCCTTTTCGTGGAATCTTGCACCGGTTTGCACCGACACTTCGTTCTCTGCAACGATCGACACCAAAGGTATCTTGTGCAACCTTTTTTCATATTCTTTCAAAGACGAACTATTATCAGACTAAAACATGTCATCATTTATATCAACAATAATATGAAAAGGATATTGTACAAAATCTTGTTGTTTAACCATCAACAAAGTCAGATTTTGACTTGCATTAACTAGCCTTTTCAATTGCCCTGCATGGACTAAAGAAGATTCTAGCTTCTTCTTATGTGCTCTCACAATGTACTCTTTTCCATCCTTGAACAAGTGATACTTATTCTCGTGGTGATGGAATATTGATTTTCTGTCAAATAAATATGGACTACCTAACACAACACCTGTAATGTTAAGCGGTACTACATCCAGTTCAACCCAATCAACATAATGAGTTGTTATGGTGAAGCGCAAGATGCACTTCTTTGAGACTTGTAAGTTTGCATCCTTACATATCCACCCAAGTGGATAAAGCTTTGGATGTGGAATGGTCTCAAGTTTAATATGTTTGACCAAGTCTTCTGATATGAGATTTGCTTGTGATCCACTGTCAAACAGTGTGTCAATTTTTATATGTTTTGAGACTACCCTCACATGGAACAATTCAACTCTTTCTTCCTATTAGGAGCTTGCACATGACAGTTTGAAGTACTAGTACTTGCTTTAGTTTTAGTTTCCTTCCCCTTTATACTTTTCAAACCCATGGCTGCAATTTTGGTTTCATCCCCTGAATCATCACCTAAACCTTGAGGTTTAGTTGTAGTAGTTGTAGCTTTCTTCTTTCCTTTGTTTTTGTTAAACTGATTTCTTTTTTCAGGATAAAGTTTCCAAAATTTTTTCTCTCCATGGCCTTCTTTTGAATAGTGTTTACATATCACTTTCTCACCCTCCTTTTTGACAGATGCATTCTTTTTGCCTTTTCCCTTAAATGTTTTCTCTTTGTTTTTCCCCTTAAAAGGCTTGTTTCTTCATCAAAACTGTTTTTCCCTCTAGTCTCTAAATGTGTAGCTTGTACACAAACTTCGTCTAGACTAGTAGGATTGAACATAAGGATAGTATGTTTAAGGTAGTTGTGTAAGCCACCTATATATTTCAACAAAGTGTCTTGACTTTGTAAGTCTACCCCTAATAAGAGTTCTCCTCTCCTAAACTCTTGGGTGTAGTCTTGAACATTTTGTCCCTTTAGCTGTCTAAAGTTTTTCCAGTTCATTATAGCCTTTGTAAATGAGCAAGAGGACAAAATTGCTTCTCAATTGTGGAAATAAATTCAGCCCATGATAAAGTAAGCTTACCATGTTTTTGAATTTCATCCTTGGTCTTGGCTTCCCACCATACCAATGCTGATCCTTCCATCCTTAATGAGGCTAACTGAATCTTGGTGTCGTCATCCTATAAGTTTTGTATCCTTAAATAAATTTCCAACTTTCTTATCCAGTTGTCAAGTTTCTCTGCATTGACTTCATCGTTAAACATGGGTAATTCAAATTTAACATCTAGCTTTAAAAATGGACTTTTTCCATAAGATTGTTTGGTCAATTTAGTGTGTCCTAAATTACTACATTAATTGTCAATCCGGGATTCGTAAGCTGACGAAGTGTGGCACACTATATGTGCAAGATAACCTTTCTTACTTTTGTCGTTTTTGATTTTTATGTTGTTTTGGGGGTTTTTATCTTTGTTTATGGAATTCCTATTCCTAAATTTCTAGAAGGCAAGTATGGTTATAAGTTTTAAGGAAATTATGTCCTTTATAAGGGTTCCCAACACTTAACACTTCAGAAGGTCTTAGAACATACTAGTGAAAAATAACACTTGAATCAAGAATGAAAAGATGCTGCTAATTAAAACAAGTAATTAATGAACTACTGATTATGAAAGTATCATCTCTGCTGCTGTCTAAATACAGAAAATTGATTTAAGCTACTGCACTCAAGGAAATCCAATTATCTAATTGCAAAGAAAGTAAACTAAAATCAAATTACATCATCCATATTTCAATCCCTTGCCAGTTAGTCTCGCTATGGCTTTTGGAGGTAACTATCAATGAAATGAGCAATCCAATTATCTAATTGCAGAAAAGTAAACCAAAATCAAATCACAAAATTCATATTTCAATCCCTCGCCAGTTAGTCTCGCTATGGATTTCGGAGGTAACTGTCAATGAAATGAGCAATCCAATTATCTAATAGCATAAAAATAAACTAAAATCAAATCACAACATTCATATTTCAATCCCTCGCTAGTTAGTCTCGCCATGGCTTTCAGAGCTAACTGTCAATGAAATGAGCAATCCAATTATCTAATTGCAGAAAAATAAACTAAAATCAAATCACAACATTCATATTTCAATCCCTCGCCAGTTAGTCTCGCTATGACTTTCAGAGGTAACTGTCAATGAAATGATCAAGTTGATTTCTAACTAACTTAACAAAGAAAATGAACAAAACTGAACTCAACAAAACAAAACTGGAATTAAAAGAAACTAAGAAAAGAAAAATCAGCAGAGGATCAATTCCATATCACTAGTTATTATGAAAATTATATGCAAATGCCCAGGCTGCCTACTCTATCCTGAAACATGCAAACATTGATCAGCGTTATACAAAGCTTGTAAAATCATGAACAACAATGAAATGTTAGAAATATATACAAAAATGAATAACTATAAAACATATTCAGTGAGAATAGAGAAACGATGCATAAAGACTATACGGAAATAATGGAAACGAAACCTCAGTGTGCAAGGGCCCTCTGCACAACCTCAGCCAACAGGCTATCAATTCAGAATCACGTTCACGCAAACATGTAGAATAGAGTCTTCTTATATGTATCTCAAAACACAGTTACCGTAATAAACTAGTGTCACGGCACAGTGAGTTCTTAACAGCAAACTTACATTCAAAAGACTAACTACTATGCGTCTAGGAACGCGTTATTTATAACAAAGGTTACATAACTATTTTTCCTGGAAAACTACGTGAACAGAGGACACGTGAAAAACAACGTCCATGGATTTAGCCTCATGGTCACCGAGATTACGCAATCTTATTGAAAGCGGCTGTTGGATGCACATCGTGGTCAGCCTACAGGTGTCAGCGTGCCTCTAAAGATCTAGAAACGATCACAAAAATCTTCACGTGTTTGAAAATGGAGTCCTGTTGCCGTAGGACTCTCCTGTTTGACCACCGCTTGACCACCGTTGACCACGACCTTCTTTGATGAATCCAGCTGGACCAGTGGGACCTGACCCATGTCCAGGTCATTTCCAACTTGCCCATGTGGCTTGCTTTACCTCGTGACACCTGCAACCTGTAGTTTAACAAAAACAGATGAGGAAAGTTGGGCCAACTGCGGAAAGTGACAAGATTCCCCCCACTGTGAAGGTGTTGCATGTCCCCATGCAACCAAAATTTTGACTATCCCTCCTTTAAATCATATTCTCTGAGACTTTTTCCAGTACATCCAACCTTCTTCTTCTCTTTCTTGGTGCTGCTAACATCCCGGGCTTCCTCATCAAGCATCTGAATTTGAGATTGATCAGTGCTCTACTTATCTTCCTACACTTTTTCTTCAATTTCCTGTTCTTTTTTTGCCATAGCCCGAGATGTAGCATGGTATTGTCATGAATGATCTTATCCAGTCTATTTTTTTCCTTTAATGCTTCATTTTCATGTTTAATGTGTCTATTTAGGACCTCTAGTTCAAAATTTTCCTGTTTCAATGACTGGATTTGAGCATCCTGTGCTAGATGAGGCTGGATGGATGAAGTGCTTGGACCTGTGGCTCTCTTTTCCAAGGATTCTATATAATCGTACATCTCTTGTTGATTCTGGTCTATCTCGGGTGAAGTTTTCCTTGGGCTAACCCCAAAGCCCTGTTGAGGAGGACTGATTTCAAAGTCTGACCGAGAAGGACTTATGTCAACATCTCGAGGACTAGTTTCAATGTTTGGCTAAGAATGAGGTGGGCTATGGCCAGCTGGAGGTTGTTCCGGTGTTCCTCCTCCCAAGTCAATAAAATGGGGTCCTTTTGTTTGTGCTTTCCTCTACTTTCCTCTAAGCCTGGTGCTTCTTCTTAAATGTTGTGGGCTAGTTTCCTCTTCCTCAATACTCTGTTTTCCTTTTTCTTTCTTCCTGGCTATAGTTGATTGTCCTTGAAGGTGAGTTAGCCTTTCAGATAGTGTTTGGTGGTCCTCTTCTAAGAAAGGTTCTAGTGATTGGTAGACATCCTCTATGTTTCTTTTCCCTTTCAATTTTCTTTGATTTTATCCTTGGTTCTTTCCTCCCTTTTTTTAGGCATCTTATCTTCTTGATTAACTTCTTTAGGAGTGTCTTGAATTCTCTCATTAGTTTCCTTTTTCCTACTCTTTCTTGTTGTACTACTCTCAGGAATTTTAGGTGGATCTTGAAAATAATTTCTCACCAAAATTCGTTCCTAGGTATCCCTCTTTTTCTTCAATTGGTCTTCAATTAAAATTTTCACCAGCCCGTGATGATACAAGTGGGGTTCTATGTCCTCTATATTCTTTTGGACAGTTGTGCACATCTTTTTCAAGCTTAGTAATAAAAAGTAAAACACATATTTCATTAAATTTGGAAGTATTCTATTACAAGGCCTCCAACAACATTCATTTTTTTGTAAATTTCCATATTAACTTGATTCAACATTAAAATAATTTGCAAGTAATTTCTAACCAATTAGAGATCATGAATAGGTCAAACATGGGGTTGTTATGTATAATAGTATCAATACACAATAGGAGCGTGAAATCAAACTCTTAGAAGAAATTGATTTAAGTTAAATCATATTAGTATGTTAAACATCCAATCAAGATATTATAGTTATGGATAACATGCTAGATTTATCAATGTTTAAATTTTATGTCTCGCAACTCTAACCCCTTTTCCCCCAACCTACAAGGGATTTGTTGATTGAACGATGGTGATGTGAGTATCTTATTGTAAATGAAAAGGATAGGTGTCCCTTGCATTGCATTGAAACTAGTCTATTAAAACCTTAGTAAAATGTTCTTGTGCTCAATTTCCTATGGCCCCTTTGTGCCTTTATGAAGCACTAATGAGGGGGTCATCATTCATCTTCATAGAATGCAGGCATCTACTATAAAGGTTATACATTGTTGATCTACGCATTTCAAGAAGGTTAGGCACCATTGGTAGACCTCCACTCAAATCCAAGTACATCAAATGAGAGTTCTTAAATTGGTATTCAAGTCATTCCATTATGATGGACAATGTCACAAAATGAAGTAAACAAGAAACTTTAGTGGTGAATTCTTGTAAGTAGTGGAGGCAGGGGTTTTCAAATATTAGCACAATTGCTGGTCGCGTGGATATTGATCTCTCCTTGTAAACATTGTCAAAACCAATAATAGTCTCGATGTAAATTTAGTGTCAACCAATAGTATGGAAAACCATGATTGACCATTACTTTCACTAAGAAGAGAAAATGATAAGCATTTTTAATGGGGAAGAAATAAATGTGAAATGTAACTCATGTATTCTAGTTGAAATTTATATAAGTCCCCGTGTTCTTTAATTATTAAATACTTAATGTAAATACTTCTAAATTATCATTAAGATATTGATTTCGAAGATTAAATGTGTATTAAAAGGCATTCATCTATGACATTGGATTTTTCATGTAGCATGAATAAACCACTTAAAGCTAATTATCAATTAATCTTAAATAATTTTGTATAAGATATATCTTTACTTGCATTAATAGATTTATTTCAAAAATAAATTACATTTTTAAACTTGTATGAATACATATAACCAAATAAAATTCAATAAA
>APFE030542053.1:0-10123 GCA_000404065.3 Pinus taeda | reverse complement strand
GATGTTTGGGATGGGGGGAGGAAAAAGAAGAGGAGGAGGAAGAAGAAGCATGTATTGGAGGGTTGCAGGGTTACGAGGCAAGCGGGGAGCTTCAGGAGATGTTGAGTTTCTTGATAGAAGATAGACGCAGAAGGGCTCAGGGATCAAAGAGAAGGGAAATATTAAGATCTTCGGAAGTCTCCGGGACAGTGTTGACCCATGAACAACCCACTAAGTACTCATAGGTCGAGTTACTCATAGCAAGTTAAACTTGTTGACATCAAGTTTGACTCACCACCAATTTGAATCCATGTGTTTCAGCAGGCAACCCGACTTTCACCCCCATGGGTGGGTCAAACCCAGCAGGTCTGGAAACCCTAACACCCACAATTTGGGACCCTATCACCTAATAGGAGCCAAACCTTCCTATGGTTCCACGCCTTAGGGAAAAGGAACACTGCTAAGGAAGAAGCATTTATGTATGTTTCATATATCTGTTATAGTGTTGCACTACTTGGACTCAGCAAAAAAACAGCGAGGGTTTGAAATCATTAACTGGGTAAAAGCTCAGCAAAAAGTCACTGTGCAATGAAAATGAGAAAATTCGCCTTTTAAGTTACTTTTCTGCAGCAACTGCTGAATTTTTGGAAAAATGGGAAAAAAATGACTGAATCACAATCTGTGCTACTAAGTCATTTCAAACAGAACCCATCAACTAATCTGAGACTTTCGACAAGTCTAAAGTCGTAATCCATGTCCTGGAAAAAAGGTCATATATACGATGCATCTATCATCAACAGTGCTATGATCAATTGTTCTGCATCGGAAAATGTGAATAGATATTAAATGTTTATGGGTTGCAGAAGAAAACAATTAAAGCTTCTCTGGGCGTTGAAGGTTATCAACCAGAAGCAGTTCAATGTAAGTTCACGTCTATATTCATTATACGCCTTTTGCTTGTACTGATCCCTTTCAGTTTCATAAGATTCCATATTGGTAGAAATTTTGATTGAATATAATCCCCTATGAAGCTAAAATGTATATGCATATAAGCTCAACTACAAGTTTGAGGAGGGGAAGAAGTATAGACTGTTATCTGAATGACTGTTGCTGCAACCATTTTTTACAACAACAAACCCCAACATCAGCTGGCATTCACTCTTTTTCACCGTGTTTAAAAGTTTCATGTGGGTTGAGACAGTCTGCGTTGATCTGTAGCTCTAGGTATAGGAGAGTTGTAGGGAATAATGGTTGTCACATACAGAAAAAGTGTGCTGGTGTTATATATCCAGGCCAGGACAGGATTTGCAGATGTTTGGGATGGGGGGAGGAAAAAGAAGAGGAGGAGGAAGAAGAAGCATGTATTGGAGGGTTGCAGGGTTACGAGCCAAGCGGGGAGCTTCAGGAGATGTTGAGTTTCTTGATAGAAGATAGACGCAGAAGGGCTCAGGGATCAAAGAGAAGGGAAATATTAAGATCTTCGGATGTCTCCGGGACAATGTCTGGGTTAGGAGTAGTTTGGAAGGAGAAATCATGTTATGCAAAAAGAACAATTGGGGGAAGAGTTGGGAAACAGACATCGTGTTCTGCGGAGAAAGAGAATGACGGAAAGGGATTTGAACAATTGGAGTTCGAGGACAAGTGGGATAATTTCACCGGCTTTGCGCAGAAGGAAAATGTTAAGAAAGAGTCATTGTTGTGTGAGAAAGGAACATGCCAGAAGTCCTGCTTAGATACATCGTTGAATGGACGGAAGAACAGGCTGAATTGGATTTCTACATTAGAATCCAAGAACAGAAGGCTAAACTGGATTTGTGCTTTAGAATTGGAAAAGCAGGAAGGATCATTTGAAAATGGCGCAGAGAGAACTGCTTTGGGGAAAAGATGGAATCAGTTGGATAGTGGTGTGAGATGGTCTTCTACAGTTTATCCCGAAAAGAGGGAGGAAACTATTAAAAAGAGTACTGAGAAGTTTGGTTCTGATACATCGTTAAACAGTTCAAGTCGATCCACAAAGCGTCTACTGGAAACTGTGGGCAATGAGACTGAAAAAATTGGTCCTAGAAAAATGTTAGAAGGTTTGAGAAGAAATGTGCAATGTATTTCTGCCGTGAAGTTCCAAAAGCAGGAGGAATTGACAATAGGGGAAGAATTTGTAAAAATGACTCCAAACACTGTTGGAACCAGAGGAAAATAGGCTTGAGCTCATTTTTACCAAATAATGTGAAAACTATGTGTTGTAATTGAAACAATTATGACAATAGGGGAAGAATTTGTAAAAATCAATTGAAACAACCATGACAATAGGGGAAGAATTTGTAAAAATGATTCCAAACACGGCTGGAACGAGAGGAAAATGGGCTTGAGCTGATTTTTACCAAATAGTGTGAAAACTATGTATTGTAATTGAAACAATTATGACAATAGGGGAAGGATTTATAAAAATCAATTGAAACAATGATGACAATAAGGGAAGAATTAGTAAAAATGATTCCAAACAGTGTTGGAACCAGAGGAAAATAGGCTTGAGCCCATTTTTACCAAATAGTGTGAAAACTATGTATTGTAATTGAAACAATTATGATAATAGGGGAAGAATTTGTAAAAATGACTCAAGAAACGGTTGCAATTACAAGAATTTTACTGAATAGTGCAAAAAATTTAGATTTCAATTGAAACAACGATGACTATAATGGAAGAATTTGTAAAAATGACTCCAAAAATCAGCCCATTATGTTTATCAAACAATGTGAAAACTCTAGATTGCAATTGAAACAACCATGACAATATGGGAAGAATTTGTAAAAATGGCTCCAAAAATAATTGCAATTATAGGAAAACAAGCTTTAGCCCATTTTTACCAAACAATGCCAAAAATCATTAGAAAATATTTGACATGAGTAATACATTAAACACAAAACAATTAATTTGGAAATTTGGTAATGTTATAAAACAAGAAGTATATAAAATTATAAACCCCACAACAAATGAGATCCAAAAAAATATATTTAATTATCATATAAAAGCTTAACCTTTATAATTATAAAGAAGCACATTTTTAATCATGCAAAATTAAAAAATATAATTTAGAAATATAAATTTAAAAGCGTTTAACTTTTATAATTATAAAAAAATACATTTTAATTATGCAAAATTAAAAAATATAATTTAGAAATATAAGTTTAAAAGCACATTTTAAAATATATAATTAATAAACTAAATAAATACCAAACCGACAAACCATATGGATTCATTTAACCATCATGTACAATTTACAAATCATATCTGATTCATTCATTTATTGAAAATTTGAAAAACAACACTTATCTCTCCTTTACAATCATACAATCCGTCTTGGCAATGGTACAAATATTTTCTCAAGCTTGGCTTTCATATTATCATTTTCCCACAATATTCCTTCCGACCACCACTGTCCAATGGGTTTTCCTTCCCACCACTGTCGCTCGCCTCTTAATGCACATAAATTCCTCAGCTTTTCCATTCCAATGGGTAATCTTTTCAAACGTGGACACTAACGTATCTTCAGGACACGGAGGTGTGGTAGCGTTCTTTCATCCCACACTCCCGTGTTTGATGGTCCAGCCAGACTCTCTAAGTACCGTAGATCTGTGAGAACCAGCTTTTCTAACCTTGAGTACCCACTTGGAACCCTAGTCCCTATCCCCAACACAGACAAAGAAAAATTATCATACAACTTTAGAAACTTCAAATTTGGTAACCACTCCAATGCAGAGAGTTCCCTTATCCCATCGCAGTGAATCAATTTTACCATTTCAAGATGTTCAAACTTGTAATTCGGGAAAGTTGGCCCTGCATACCAGAAAAGCACAAAACTCTGTAGCTTCTTCATGTCTTGCATGTCATGAGGGAAATTCTCAGTGATCCAGCTATGCGATCTGTAGTACAACACTAAGTGCCTCATCTCCGACCAGGCTCCCATTATGCCATCTTGAGGCCGGGAGTTTAAGCATACTTGCAACTCCACCAGATTTTGATTGTGGAGCCAATCATTAGGGTTTTCTATCGTGTTCACCTAAGTATTCATTTTCGCGTTGTTAGATTCTTCTATTGTAATTTTACTTTAGATCTGAAATTAAGGATCAACGTGACCTAAACAATCCATTCGCCATGAACGACCACCATAATTTATAAAACCCTAAAGAATCTACTCATTTCCAATGAGCTAACATCGTAATTTAGTGACAGATTCAATATATTATACTATGGAAGAGTTCTATACTAATTAATTTATGATGGCGAATCCACATTATCAGTGACTGGATGAATTGAATTGTTTGGTGACTATGATACCTGTCACATTTAAAGGGTTAAACTCCAAACGCTTGCCGGTGCTTCCGTTTCCACACAGAATACAAACAAATATCCCATTCATGTACACTGGTTTTCCCAATCATTGCTGTGGCCACTACATTGATGGCCAAAGGAAGACCTCTGCATTGGTCAGCAATTTGCCTCGCACGCGCTTCTATATCCATAGAAACTTGGTCGTCTTTGAAAGCCACTCTGCGGAACAGCATCCAGCCTTCATCTCTAGGGAGGGGTTGTATTTCAATGGACTCCTCTGCGCCCATTTCTCCAATCAGATCCTTCCTGCAAGTAGAGAACAGGACTTTACTGTTTTTTCCATCCCCAAATGCCATGCCTAGTTCTTGCAGATCGAGCCGACTCCACAAGTCATCTAATACCAGACAAAATTTCTCTTCCTTGAGATATTCGACCCTTCTCCCTATTTGAGCTTGAATAGCATGCTGCAAGTCAGAAATATTATAATCCTCAGGAATTCTGACCCAAATCATTCTGAAGACCTCCCTATATTTGTGGCAGATCGTTTTGAGGAGAGATGTTTTACCAACACCGGGCATGCCATAAACACCAATCAGGTGAACTCTGTCGCCTTCGTTAAGCCACCTTTCCACTTGGGCTTGAGCATCTATAATACCCAAACCCACAAACCCAGAGGCAGCAACACACTGAAGCAACGCAACTTCTTTAACCAACGGCTTTGATGAAAGAAACTGCAGAGAAGTCACCAACATTAGCAAATCGCTTTGAAAGGCATGGTAGAGCCGATCATTAAACAATTTGTTCCAGTACTCTCTAATTTGTTTAGAGGGTCTCCAGGGATTGTTCACAACACAGTCAAGACAGCGTTGGCGCCGTCCCGAGCGATCGAGTACGCGTTTTGCCTCTGCAAGAGAATTTAGCAGCAATTGCAACCAAACCTTCACGATCTCTGGGGGCGCTGTCTGTTGATCTCGGAAGATGGCCGCAATATCTTGCAGAACGATCTCCAGAGGCCTCAAGTCAATTTGCAGAATGTGATGGGAATCCTCGTTGTTAATTACATGGGCCATCAGCTGCACCACTGGGTCGATCATGTGATCGTTGCCTCTTCCCCTGGTGACAATTGCTATGACTTTCTTGTTAATGCTGGAAAGCAACGCAGAGAAAAGAATGCGAGATTGTGCAGTGGGCTTATATCTGCGGCGGAGTCTGCAGGGCAGTTGAAGAGGGGCTGTGATGGAGAGCGAAGAAGCGCTCAGCCACCGGGAGAGGAAGAAGCACAAAGAAGGAAACGACTGAACTTCACCCGATAGTGAGTTGGATGTGTACACGACAGACCAAGTGGGTAGACATACCGACAGATAATCGGATGGTAGATAATGGTTCCATCGTCTAACAATAGATCCGATGGTTAACATTAAGACAGAAAGGCGTTTTAGGGGAGTTCATTTCAAATGGAAACGCCTTACAGCGTAATAAAACCTACAAATAAAACATCTAATACGAATTCCATTGTCTTTAGCTATGAATTTATGATTTGTAGAAAAGAGTCGAAATTGTTGAAAATATCCAGATCCATTTTTTTTGGGACAAAGGATGAGTTTGAATTAACAAAATCGTCTTGGTGTCGTTTAGAAAAATTACAGGTGGACGTTATGGTTGGGCGGTTTGGAAAATCCTAAGTAGATCTCGAAATCTGGCATGAATAATCTCCAGCTTCAGAATCGGCGATGTCGCTGAAGTCGATCTGACCAATGAAGACAATCAGTTAAGTGGGCCACGAATCAAAGGATTACAACACTTCAACAACGATCAGGTATACTCTATAAAATCACCCAGTTGGCAAGAATCTCGTGGAGAACAATGGTAAGTAAAAAATCCGATTCATTTCCTTAATACGATGGAGATTTTAGAGGAAATATCTGGATTTAAAGCCGTTATCTCTCAATGGACTCTGTCATTTATTTATTTTTTTGGTTGTGCCACCATAAAAATCGGCCTCTCGGATTTCAAGTGATCTTCTGTAGATTTCACGTGATTTCAGATTCTGATACATTTAATAACAATTTTCAAATACATCCCGGCTGATCCCCACATTCCAACGCATTTTATCAAAGTTGTGAGAAGCATCTTCTGACAGTCCACAAGTGTCGCCATTAGCCAGGTAAACGACGAAACCACACCATGATTCCAGAGATAATAAATGTGAGGGTTAGCTAAATAGCGGTGCATTAATGAAGCAATCGGCCATGTGATAGGAAACAAATCTGTTCATAGGTGTAATTGCATAAATCAAGGAGTTAAGTAAGGCACGTAAATCATGCAAAACGATCAGTAGAATACACCTATGCGAACAATGCGGCATTTCAAGCACATTTTGCATGCCAAATGCATCATTAAAACAGAGTTTCAAGACCATATTGTGTGTTTTGTAAAGCAGCGACCGTGTATTGCAGAGACAAATTTTTTTTTGCTGTAATACGCATTACGTAGAACAGGGGATGAATTTGTAAAAGGCCGAATCATTTGAATCTCTATGGAACTGCGTTGTTGTTTAAGCGCTGTTACAATGAGGTTGAAAACTATATAAAGTGCTAAATGTTGGGTTATATGGTTGGGGGCGTGGCTGTGTGGCTGTGCTTCTAGTGCAAGCCCTCTCTATACCCATTGACAACGTTACTTTTGGGGTTGTGTTTTTTAATTTTTGAATTCTTTACCTTCATATCTCTGACTCCATTACCACGCACAGCGATTGATTTCTGTTGCCTTCACGAAATCGCACCAATCTCAACATGCGATTTTAAAATGGATTTTCTGAGCAAACCAGACTGAATTAGAAAGAACGAAGACATGGGTTTTTTCTTGAACGGAAGGAGTTACATAACCCAGAAATCGTTTCTTTGGATTCTTAACGGTTTGAGGGGAAATTTTGGTTCTTTGGGACCCTGTTTTGGTGACAGCGTAAAGAAACAACCGGTTTTTGAAAAACTAAATGCACAGAAAATCTCTTATATAGAAATTGAGAATGGAGAATACAATTGGTGACAATCCCTGGAGGCTATTCCTAATTAGATTCGAATGTTCTTCCGTGGAACATTGAAGATGTATCAAAGACACCATTTCTAAAGAAAATCGATCAGCATATTATGCTTTCAACACCTTGCACTTTATTTCCTTAAAAAATGCCTTTCTCTGCTCACAACGTAAGTGAAATTTGGTACGTTGAAATTCAAATATGTTTATTCATTCTATTTTGTGGGCTGACAAGTATTTGAAGGTCAAAAATAAGGTGATACCATTGGTAATTTCTTTCATGGCTACTTTATTGTAGGTTGGAATTTTGTTTTCACAATCACTTTCTTACATAGGTTCACATATCAAATGTAAATTGGTTCATATATTTTATGTATATGCATTGATTTTGTATTTGATATTTGTCCATTGAAGCATTTGATATTTGTTAATGTGTAACATTGTGTGTTAGTGATGTTATGGTACATGGGCAAAGCACATAAATCACGACACGGCGAAACTTTCACCAAGGAGTAACAATTAGTTTTTTTCATGAATTTTGTTTATTTATTTATTTTTATTTGACCCATTTGTATTAAACTCTTGCAAATTTTTAAATGATGCAGATTTTGGCAATTACAAGATCAACGGCGACATGTGAAATTTGATATCATCGACGCAAATCATGAAACAATTTCGACTATTCTCGGGATTTGCATAATTGCAACGAAATTGAATTTTATTTACATAAGAAGGGAATTAATTATATTCATTTCATATTTGAAAATGGATTTGTAAAAAATCAGGGAATTGGGCTAACTTACACATTTGATTTTATTTAAATCTGTTTCATTGGTGTTTAATTTTTGCATAAAAAACCAAGTAGAAATTGATCACTTTTGCTTGGATATATTTATGTTTTGTGAATGCCAAGTTTTTGCAGATTTGCGTTAATCAGATGATCATTCAAGGAGTCTAATTTGTCGACACTTGGACTTCCAACGGCTCAATTTTATGATGAATCATGTGAATAGGTCCATATTCATTACAACCAGTATTTTCTCCCTTTTGTAAAATTGTAAATCCCAATGAGTCCTCAATGCAAGCCTTGCAGATGCCAGTCTGCTTCTTCAGTTAATAAACATTTGCCTCATTCACCTTTACATTCGCCATTATATTTCTACTCCACTTCCGTAAATAAAAACTTCATTGCATTCCCACTTCTTTAGTCAATAAATTTTCCCATTCCATTTTCCTTCACAGTCATTTTCCTGTCTCAATCAATAACTTGTAGCCCATGAATAAAGTCATTCAGCTCCCTTACAAAGCTGAGTCACCCCATTTTCCTTTTCATTTCCGCCAATAAACCCTGCTTCAATGTAAATTTTCCATCTATGGTCCTTCAAAATCATATATTTCATACTCGTGTTAGATGATGGAGGATTTCATTAGGTCTCCCTTCTAACAAGTCTTGACCCATCGACCTCAGCACCTTATCTGGGATAAAGACTAGAGTCATTATTAGTACCTTGAGGCTTGTATGCCTTAATGACAGGCTCTCTCGCCAACAATCATGGGAATACACCAATGTCCCTTGATCGTTGGATCTTGCAAGTGGCTCGACATCGGCTCATCTATTCGCACTTTGCAAGATGTACTTAGGTACCTTGGCACTCATTGATATTAATGGTGAGTTTGCCTCGCGTTGGTTAACGACATTCATCAATGGTCGGTAATCCAATGAATTCTTTCCATGTTCGACATCGACACATTTATTCACATGGAAAGAATTGTACCATTGAGTGTTGAAGACTTGAAGACCCAAATATTGTAGCAGATGACGATGAATTCCTTTCATCATTTTTCAGTTTGTCATTTCATTTTATTGACTTGAGGACAAGTCAATAAATAAGGCTGGGAGAGAAATGTAACTTCTATATTTTGTATACCTTCCAAGCCTTATACATTTTCAGCCGCATTTAGCAGTAGATTCCGAACATTCAGCAGACGATCCAAAAACAGATTCAACGGCAGATGCGGCAACAATAAAAGATTCACTATTCTTGATTTCATCCACCATTTTCCTAACCAAGTAAAGAAGACTACGAACACCAATTTTTACAGCCGCACGTGCACGACTCTCATCCATTTTTGGAAGGGTAAGTTAAGGTATGATATTTTCTAACTTTTAACCATTAAATTCCTTGAAAAGTTGGAACAATAATTTTTGGAAAACTTCACTTCCTTTCCCCTTCTTTTCCCCATTTCACATAACTGCCGTTTAAGGGGAAGGATACATTTACATTGATGCTTTGTCACATTCATATAACATCCACATTCATATTCTAAAACCCACTTACCTTCAAAATATATTCACTATTACATGAGCATACAAATGGCTTTGTCAAAAGAATTTAAAAGTTAATTGGATGCAAAAACAATCATGGTTGTTACACAAGAACCAACCATGATGCATTCCAACAAAAATACTCTGCGATAAAAATCACATTATCAATATGCAAGGATCATACATTGAATACAACAAACAAAATATGGTTGAAGCACAAGAACCAACCAAGTTGTAGTTCATCAAAATAACGCCTTGCAAAAGTTAAGTAACTGATATCATGCAGAGTTTAAGACAAAGCTCAAGTACCAAAAAGTAATGTAATAGATTGCATGAGGGCATGCAATATCTTCAGTTTGGGGGTATGTTGGGCCTCAAAATCATCCTTATTTTCACTCCATTATTCACTTATATCTTCACATTTTACCTTCATGTCACCTCCATTCCACCTCCATATCA
>APFE030542048.1:0-18572 GCA_000404065.3 Pinus taeda | reverse complement strand
ACAAAACTCATTTTCCATAATGCATAATTCACTATGCACAATTATGCCATAATTTAATCAATTGAGATCTTTATTTTATAAGCACCTTACAAAAACTCATATACACAGTGAAATTTGTATATTTTATCGTCCCTTCAATAACCATGGGTTTTATTCCCAAAGAATCATATTTTCCCTTACCAACCAGAAATCAATCAGAAATTCAACCCTTTAAATTTCAAGATTAAACTTTACCCTTTATAAATTTTTATAATTTAAAACCCATCAATGAAAAATCTATGGAGGTGGATTGGTCCATAGGCCTCATTGTTTGAACTTACGGTTCCGATACCATTTGTAACATATGTCTTGAGCCTACCCAAAAATTTATCCCCTAGGCTTCATAAATTTAAAATTTTATTTGTTTACTATTGAGATCTCAACCATTGTCAATGGTATCATTATATCAACACTATTGTTCATACCATTGTACTCATAGGCTTATTAATTTCATAATGATAAAAGTGGATCCCTAACATGGATTTTTATGTTCATCGACCAGAATTGTATGTAAGATCAATTTTGAGCACACTGCACAATTGGGGATTTAATGTTATCATCCCAACTCTCTGATTCACCCATAACACACGAAGAATCTCTTACTACATGCAACTTATAAATTTCTGGGGTTATAAAATTTGGTGTTGCCTTTTTAACTTAATAAAAGTGTTATACCTCCCTCAATGTTATACAGAATTTACTCTTAGTTTGGATTAGTTTTGACTCCGCACCTCATGCAATGGTAAACAAATTTAGGTTCGGCCTTTTTGTATGTCCACTTCTAATCTGAGAAACAACTATGAATAGAAACAATGGAATTTTCAAAACAGTTCCAACAACAAACATATTTTAAAAAAATAACACGTAATCTTTTACATGAAGTTTCTTCTTCATTTTTTTTCTTTTTGTTATAGACAGTTAATTAAATTCATCCCCTTATATGTGTCTCTTCGTTCCAGTTCCGTCCACCATCGAAATCAAAGCCTATGGCATCGATATATCACATTGATTTCGTCATTCATTGCTGCAAAGATGATTATTCTGACCAAAAGGTCCCACAATGAACCTATTTTTAATTTAGTTTGCAAAAAATTTGAAAGAAGCAATACCAATGTCCTTTGTAGAAACCTGACATAGTTATTGACATGTTGTGTTGTTTGCACCCATTTAAGTTTAATTTTCAATACCTACTGATATGATTAGGTATTTGTCCTTTCTACCACTCATTGAATCGGAATAGTGTTGACTCACACAATGCTTTAATTCTAAATCCAGAGTTACTTATTAATAAAACAATTTTCTTTCTTTCTCCTGTCAAAAACAAATACAATGGAATGAGCATACATTTTTTTCCCATGTTTTTACCGAGCTTTGATGTCCAACTATGGCTAAACAAAGAGGTACCATATCCGTGTCGACTCCTCATCCAATTCCAATGTTTAGATAAGCCAATTCAATATATACAAAGTAGGTTGATGTGTCTTAAGATTACTAACTATAAGTAACTAGTGGGTTACGCCCGTCAAATAACACACGAATTCCACAAGTGAAAACATTTCCATTCCGGCTAGCAAAATCTTGCAAGGAAAATTTGTGTAGCATTATGGTCTTAGCAAACTCGACGCCTCTCATGGCAAGAGAAGGAACGGTGGTTTTGACAGCATTGATATCCATATAAAAAAACAATGCTACACCCTTTTCCATCCCTTCCTTTCTGCAAAACATTTCACTAAAATGCAGCCACAAAAGAATTCTTGAAGAGACTATTTGAAACCAAGGTGACTATTTTATTTTAGAATTCATTCCTATATGATACAACAATTTTGACACGAAAGGGTAAATATCGAGCCCCATCAAAGTGGCTGTAGACAGAAAGCTTCCTTACCGTACTAGAGAACAACGTACAATTTCCAACTAACACACATTCTACCTTCATGCAGTTTGCATTCTACCTTTGTGTATCGATCATGCAATGCCAAAATTTTATTCTTGGTGTGAGGAGCTTGCAATGTCCACACAAAAAATGACGATTTTGAGAATAATTTTTAACATACTATCAAACTCATTCAAACATAACCAAATCGATCGAAGCAAATAATACTTACCCATGTTATTTGCAAATTTTTCTTGCGCATCCAAGGATAGAGTGCTCAGTTAAAGGTTTTTATCCTTGCTCGAATAAGATTGAGTGCCATGTGATTTATGGATAACCCCTATCCAACTCAGGGCGATGATTACAAGGATAGTCATTATCTCAAACCACTGCTTTCAACTCCGCAATCGACAAAAGGAAACAATTGTGCCCCAGATTTTCCTCAATCCCTCCAAACTTGAGATAAGCATACAAAAGGTAGCATTTCGAAAAGAAGAAACAACATTCTTATCATGTATCACTATCATAGAATCACACAGTGACATGTCACTGTTTACCAACGTTTTAGTGGATAACGTCCATATATCCATAAGCCAAAAAAAAGTCAGCTTTTCCTTCCATATCTATGTGTATAGCAGGGATAAGATGGCGATTTATGGATAATTTAATCTAACTAAGGGTGAGGATAATCATTATCCCAACATCTTCAAATCACAGTAGAAAGCAGGAAACAACTAAGTTTTTTTGAGCTTTTCCTTAATCTTTCCATGGAAACAGTATCGTTGGCTTGTGGCCAACTCACCTATCTCTGACTCTATGGTATAGCAGACATGTACAAAGGAAACTGTAATGTTGAGGCCTTTTATCCGGCATCTAAAAGGGAAACAGTGATCGTAATTTTCTACATCCTTCAATTGGCATGCATTGTTGCTTTCACAGCAATCCTTTCTCTAATGGATTGTTGGCATGACCAGGAAAATACCACAGCTTTATCCTACTTTTTCAAAAAATAAAAAACCATCGCCTCCAAGTTGGCAAGGCTTATCCATTGTGGTCAAAGGTTGGTTATCCATGATCTTATCTTTTCAGATAATCCATATCCCTAAATTTTTTTCCCTATTTCTGACCGCTTTTACCAGCGTGATCATGGATAACATTTCTATATTCGTAAGCATGAAATCAATCAGTGGATGAGGTCAAATATGCCCATAGTCACAGATAAGGTCAAATATATCCTGAGAAATGGAAAGAACCATATCTGCATTCTCGCCTCCAATTTGGTGGTAAAGATATTTGACAGACAATTTAAAAGAAAAAAAGAAACCGCAGTCGCCCTCGTGATGTTCTCCACCAATTGTTGCTTAGCATCTACCCATAAAACATAGGTTTTAGTCGAGCAACCCAACGTTCATCCAATCCTATCAAATAGAAAAAACACTACTTTTACAACCGTGCATAGGGAATAAAATATTTCACTGAGGACGACGACCAATGCATCCAGCACCCAACCACAAGGAAGAGTGCCATATGCACACCTATTCTCCCTGAATGGTTTTCACAATCAAACTTCTTTCCACAAAATCAAAAGTCATCGTCGTCTTCTTCTGTTGATTTTAACTCTTAACTCTATCGTAACATTCTCTTGCTAGCCGATATAAACATCACTACTCAAAGCTGGAGCCGTCAAGCTTGGATGAAGCCCTCCTCATCCTCATTTAACAGGAATTTGTACTTGCATCAAGTCGTTATGAGAGTTTCTGCCTGTCAACATCCGAGGTTTTGTTTACATATGGCTATCTTTAATAAATACTTTTGAATGGGTGATGGGCAATGGTACATAGTACCTTGGCTCGATTAGCGCAAACTAATTGTTTAGACACCATCCTTTCCGAAATACGCCCATCACAATTCTTATATAACCCCATACCCAACATGTATATTTTACTATGCACCCTCAAATTTTACCTCGGCATTTCAGCACTATGGATAAGGCCGCTTATGCTATTTCAATTTAACTAATATCAACCTTAATGTAGGCATTGGGAGTGGTGCCCTTAATTTGATAACAATATGAGGTTAGGGTTAATTTAAGTCTTTCGCGAATTCTTTTCACAATGACTCAATACAAAATTTTGACATCATACGATCTATCAAAAAGACCTGGTTCGATCTATGCCTTCATTGGAGTAGCGTTTTTCCTTTAAAAATCCTCTTGTCATGACATAAAAACCAATCCACAAATTTTTAAATAAGATATGTGGCTAGTGGAGGTTATTGATTCCTTCAATAAACCATGTTAATATTTGAATTCATCCTTAAGGAATCGTAACCTCAAAAATATAATATTCACATGTTCTTCATTTCAAAATTTAACTTTACCCTTTATAAATTTTGGCTGATTTTTCTTATTTCGTTCTCCTACCTTGTCATATCCCACAGAGGCAGATTGGCCCATAAATAAGTGTGGTTATGGTATATAAATATTGCATGAAGAATTGATGATATGCTATGCTTCATAAAACCATGCTAAGTGGAGAGTTATTATGAGTTGCTTTATTGTGTTCCTTCCTAGATGAGGAAATTAAAATATTTAGAAGTTGTCAAAAAAATTAAGCCTTGAAAAATGATGCTTGCAAATATGTACAGCAGGGTAGATAAATAATAGATAACCATGGGAAAGCATGTTCACAGATTAATACAATGTTTAAGATCGATAACAAGTAATGCATATAGGAGGAAGATATTATTACTTGAGTGGCACACTTACATGTGTTGCCTTCATGAGTAAATGAATCACCATTTCTCATCAAACTAGACAATGATAAAATGAGAAAGGAAATTTACCATGTAAATTAGAGAATATGTGATAATTGATTCCGGTTAAAGATTAAACTATGGTCATCATGTTATAAAAACAAACTATGAATGGTATAATTTCTATGAAAGGACATGGCTAAATAAAAATCCCACCTAATACTTGAAAGGATGATTATATAAAGAAGGAAATATTAAACCATAGTAAGGTAACTGGTTCATAAGTAAAAATCCAAAGGGAAATTATATACCTCACCAGCGGTTGGGGGTTAAATAAGTGGGTTCCACCCTAAGTATTATACCATGGTAAAGGTTCTCGTGAAAAAGTGTTAAGATTGTGAGAACATGTTATAGTATAAGACTATGTAATAGTACAAATTGTCCTTCAATTTAATCCTTTGATTAATGCATCTATATATACAATGCATTTTGGAATGTGATTTGTTCTTTGGTTGGAAGAAAGTGTGATTAAGGGGAACCTAACTTTAACAGATTATTATATGCCATGACATATGCATCTTTCATTGGATATGCATAGTGGGACCTATAAGCATCCTTGAGTACAACAGTATAAAAACCATGGTAACTAATAAGAAGCACAAATTGTATGTTATGGACCATTGGGTCAATTAAATGGTATAGACTGATATCATACCAATTGAAATGAATATTTTGTACCAAGAAATTTTGGGAGGCTTTCTTGTTAGATTGCATTGATAATGTATTTGGGTTGAATAAGACAACATAAGAAATGTTACATAAACCATGCAGGAGTTCATAAAATTGGTTAAGGGCTATTTAATGTTCAAGAGGAGGTGTTAACATGTAAGTACCTTGAGATCATAAGTACCTACAAATTAAAAGGGTGCAGAATTGAAAGCAGTAAAACTTTCATGTATAATTCATGAGGGGGAAATGAGAATATATGTACACTAAATTATGCATGGCCAACAATATGTTGAGGCATGAAAAGGGCAATAGTAAATCGCATGAGATGAATTATTTAATTATGGAGTATTGAGCTCAACAAGATGTTGAGGCATGAAAAGGGCAATAGTATATCGCACGAGATGAATTGTTTAAGTATGGAGTATTGAGCTAATGATTATTTAACTTCAAAAATCTGAGTTAATAGTCTTCTTTAGAACATTGAGAAGAAGGTATGATTAAGATGAAAAAATGCATGACTACTTTTATGATACCATATTACTGGTATTGAGTTACAACCACATGAAATCGGAAAATGATTTGCACTTTAATTGTAGGGCATAAAACTTTCTTTGGTTGCAGAAATGGAACATGTTCATGTACTTCCTTATAAATTGAGCACAGTTTGTTCTACTTACTAGCAATAGATGAAGGAATGTTTGGCATGATGCAAACATGGTTGGAAACATGTGGATAAAGTGTATGTCATGCAGGTGATGCTATGGACATGGTATGATGTGCAGTGTACATATTGTACTATGTATAAGTAGTACATATGGGACCAGTATGATTACATGTATTGCATGATTAAAATATGATATCTATAGCTATGTGTGTAACACACACTATGTGGAGGTATGCATGAAGACATTGAGTGGGTGTCTGGCAGGGAAACTGACTTGGAGGTTGCACAGAAGAAGGAAATTAAGAAGTTGTTCAAGGATAAGTAACAATGGTTTATTTGAAGTTGGCATACATATGATTATGATGAGAATATATAGTTATCACCATGTCATGAAATCTATCAACTACTTATTACTTACTCAACTAATTAGTTTTGAGCCTGTTTCATTATAGTTTTCCTAGGGAGTCTCTTTTCCCCGTACTATAACTATCCAACAATTGTATGTTTATCATTGGTGTAATGATAAGTTTCCGTTTTGCTCAGATATTCATTTAATGATTGTTAAGACATCATAGTTTAATCTTGGATTTCTTATCCAAAACCAATTACAACACAGATCCTCCCACATACAGGGTAACTTCTTCTTTGATTTTATCATAGTTTAGTTGTGAGAATTTGTGATTCCTTCACATATTAAGGCACATCCATGCAACCCTTTGCATCCTATGATGAATCCTACATGCAAGTCACACTTGCCAATGTATATTTAAAGTAATTCATATTCTTCTACTACATGCACTACTTGTTAACAAGATTAATATTGTCTTATTCTTATGATTGTGCTTTTCCATGACTATCAATTATTTAATTATCTTGCTATGCATAACTCAAAGCCACTCAATAAATGTTCATATTAAAAATTCTCATATAACTCATTAGAATTAATAACACGTTAACTACTTGTGTTATTCTTCACATTCCTCTTTCCTGCCACCACATCACAGTGAAAACACCTATTGCATGAAGTATAATTCTCTACCAAATAATTTTCCATAACATGGCAATTTGTGCAATTCAAACATAGTAAGCAAATTTTTTATCATAACCACTATGCTAGTTTTGAACAAACAATAGTTATACCCGATCGTCCCACTCAAACCAACGAACTTGTACCTAATAGAGGCGTCAAAAATGTTGGGGGTTGTCTCCTTCAACGTTTGAATATACAGAACTTGCTCTTGGTTCAGATAAGTTGTAATGCTTCATATCATTCGATAGTAAACCAATTTAGGTTCCAATTTTTTACAAGTTATTCAATACGTTAACTTGTATTTGGCTTTTGTATTATTAAATATCCATTTATGATTTGGAGGGTAACCATGGAACTTCCCCAATAGAATTTAACTCAAAAATTGTAACACAATTCCCTAGAATTTAAATCCTTTATTACCAAAACCACACAATCTTTTAAATGTGGTTTATCCCACGTTTTGTTTCCTTTTCATTGATAAATATTTAAGCAACTATAAATTAAAATTTATTTCGTTAAGAGCAACTTCCAGCCAGCGGCTACACTAGTCATAAAGTTCTTCCTGAATCGTAGGTGCTTGATGATAAAGTTTACGCCTAGCTCGTCAATGGAGCAAGGGGACTATTGGCTGTTGTTAGCAGTTGTTATGTGCATACTATGAATGATGGCTCTATTGGTGATTCCTTCATTCTAAGAGCGAGTTACTTACCTGTTTCTTTCTGCATGCCACGGACACCATCGAAACTGAGGCCTGTGGGATCAATTCCATCATTCATTGCTACAAAGATGATCAATCTGACTGAGAGATCCCACAGTGAAATGATTTTTAATTTAATTTGCAGACAAATCGAACAAAAAAAAAAAAAAACCACCATCCATGTCCTTGTGGAAATCATGATTTATTTATTATCATGCTTGTACCCATTAAGGTTTAAAATGTTACCTACTTTTATGGTTAGGTATTTTTCATTTCTATCAATCATGGAATCAGGATGGTTTTAACTCATATGATTCTTAAAATTTTTCAATTAAAAAAAAACCATCTCCTCTTTTTAATTTCTTTCACCTGTTGAAGAAAAACCATGAAATGAGTATACATTTCTTTGTTTTATGTGTGTAACCAAGTTTGAAATCCAACTATGGAAAAAAAAAATTGGATTGGAACCATAGAAAGAGAGGTGCAATTTTCTGGTCGACTTCTCGTCAGATTACAATGTTTGGTTAAGCCAACTCAATGAAACTTTCGAGTTTCATAAAATTACACATGGAAAGGTTATATTAAAAACTTTTCTGGTCAAACATATAACTCATATTCATTTGAGACCTGTGAGCATCTCGACTTATCTAGCTTCAAGAACGAAAATGCTCAACGCATAATACAAAAAATACATATCCATACCATTATCAACGTGTAGTGACCTTATAGAGATTTACTTATATTACTGCAAATAAAAATTTTATGTTTGATTTTGTCAAACTTCCTACTTCTTTTGTTGAATTAAGGCTTCTGTGATCCATATCAAGTTTATGAGAAATTCTTCGGTGTAAATCACATGATATTACATTTGTCGACACGTTTCGAACCAACCAGTGTGGTTCATCGTCTTTTCTTTCTTTAATTTTCTTTTACCTTCCTACTCGAGAGGCGGTATGTGAATCTAGGTGGGGGTCAAACCATATTGAACAACCACTCCAGAGCCTAGAACATTGAATTTGAATAGTATAAGGCAGCACAACACTACTTCCAATGCTAGCACAACAGGGTTCTTAGTGCCTACGTGCACCAAAACCCTCCCCTAAACTGGTTATCATCAGTTCTAGCTTCAATGCATATCCAGATATCACGAAATCTCCCCCTTTCGATCTGCCACTTGCAGAGCTACCTCCACCCACTTTGGAATGCTACGAGTCCCTCTGCCAGGAGGACAAGAGCTAGCATGATGGTAGTTGCAGCAAAACAATGCTATACTTATTTCCATTATTAATCGAATACCATACTCTTTCTCCTGTTGATTAAATGGGTATGAAACTCAAACTATGCCAAGTGGAAGAAATCACGCAAGGGCAAGAGGAGTAATGTTTTGCATGTTTGAGCTTGCAGCGAATGGTCTTTATAACAACTGAGTTTCTTTCACAGTCGTCTTTTTATTGTTGGCACGACCAAAAAGCCTGCGGCTTTTGCCTTACTTTTTTTTTCCAAAAACAAGAGTAAAAACCATTGCCTCCTCATAGGCAAGGTTTATACGCCATGGCGGTTAGATAATGATTATCCGTAAGGATTATCTCTTATCATTTTAGATAATCCATATCCCTAATACGTTAATTTTTTTCTTCTTCTGACTGCGTTTACCAACATGATCATGGATAACATTTCTATATCAGTAAGAAGAAATTCAGCTTTTCCTTCCATATCTATGTGTATCGCAAGGATAAAATGGCGATTTATGGATAATTTAATCCAATTCACAGTAGACAGCAGGAAACAACTAAGTTTTTTCCGCTTTTCCTCAATATTTCCATGGAAATAGTATTGTTGGCTTGTGGCCAACTCACCTTTCCCAAACTTGTGACAAACATCCGAAAGTCATTTCCAAAAAGAAGAAACAACAGTATGGCAGCCCTTTCTCCGATCATTAGATTGGGAAGGTGTTGTTGCTTAGAAGTAACCATAAAACAACCACCCAAATCAGCATTCATCCCATTCGGAAGCTTTTAACGTAGCCAAAAAAAACAACCCATGAAGATCAAACACCACACCCGCGCATCCAATGTTGAGCCACAGGGAGGAGTACACGTCTCGGTTATTTTGCCAAACCTTTCCCCGGAACAAAATATGGACTAGCTTCTTACCGTGCGCAGAAACCTCATTACCATGCCTCGATTTAACTATGACGTCTTTAATGAAAAAAAGTGAAGGTCTGTTTAATTAACCGGATTTTAAAACAATCCCCAATTGTCTGAAAGACTTCCATCATCAACCTTTCTGCAATGTTTTCCCAATCATTGCATAGTTGATATTGCATGCGTTCAATGTCGATTTCAATATCTTTAGCAAGGCATACACACAGTCAACTAATTGTCAACATAACTTAATGCGATTTTGTTCCTAATCTATAGCTGCTCAATCTTTCAAATCTCATATTATGACCCTTCTCGACAGATATGCACACCCCATATCGATGGTGGTGTGGACTTGGGAGAACTCAAACTATGTGATGTAGTAGAACCTAAGTTCTTCCACTGGTCGATCTTGGCAAGATGCACGAGAAAAACACAGTCATTCGACCATAAAATTTGGTGATAAAATCGTCGTGGAATCTTGGTCTGATCTCGTAATTTAAGTTTTGATCTGGTAGTGGAGTTAGCAATTAAATGTTTGATCTGGTCCGTGCAAGAGTGGCCCACATTGACATTTCCGTTGTGGTTATCGGTTAAGTCGAGACTGAGCAACAAGCAAGAAACTATACAGAACATGATGTGTTTGGAACATGGTTTGACCAAAGTCCTTAGATTCACTATGACAATTTCAACAAGAAGTCCATGTTCGTGTATGGTTTTTCCATTTTTATGACACAAACCCGAGTCTGATGTGTAGTTATATGTACCTTCTCTGATATTTTTTTATATTACCCATTATTAATTACAGTTTCGCATGTAAACAATTCAATATTATGCACCAGCTTCATTATGCATGACCTAGAAAATTGTGAACCATCGATAATACTATTAGAGGCGTTCCTCCATAACGGTTCCACATGAATATTTTCCAATGCATCACATAACACTAGAGCATACTATCTTCCTTTATTAAATGTAATGATGATCATAACTACCTCAACATGTATATGCGATCACACAAGAGTCACATGCATAAGAAATCCATCATTCCCATAAGAGAGGTAATTTAACCATCCATATATCTGAACTGTATGACTTAACATCATAACAAGGATTAACATAAAACATATACCATGCAAGTGAATTTGATCATAATGGAGGAGAACACCAATAAATATACTCATATATAAACATCTCATATAATTAATTCAACCATTCTCATGGCAAAGAAACTTAAGCGAATCTTCTCATAGAGAAACTTAAACTATAACAGAGAGAGGGAAAGAAATCAACATACAAAACATCCATGCAAGAGTATCCAACTAGGATAGAAGAAGAACATCACTTGGAGAGTGGAGCACCACCACCCAACCATGAATCACCTATGATTCCCCCTAGCCACCAACTTGTCAAGCATAAGCCAATGATTAATTAAACGCATTGGATCTGTGGATGGTTGCCATAAACCAATTGTCCTGGTGCATACCTGAAACAACAATGTGCGTAACCATTAGCGAAACAACAGGAAAAGAGATATACATTAGACTTAGCACAAACCATGTGGAGGGGAAAAGATTAAGGGTTACCTGTCGAACCATAAGAACCCGGAACCATACCCCAATTCTACAAGGAAGATCATAGAATAGATAAATAATAGGCCAAAAAGAAAGGAAGAGGAGAAATTAAACTCATAAGTATGGTTTGCTCATGGAATCTTAGAAAGAGCTTACCTAAGACCTTGGAAGGCACCTTTTCGTTTGGAGATTTGCAGCCATGGAAGCTGGAGTTTTTCCTACCACACAAAGGAAACCACCCAAAACAAAATTAACTAGGAAGTATTACAACTAACAAATAAAACACTGAGGCCTATGGACTAATCCACCTCCGTAGAGTTTCATTGATGAGTTTCAACTATAAAATCTTTATAAGAAAAATAACCCAAGATCCATAAAGATGAAAATTGAATCTTGAAACTTAGAACATGTTAATATTGTATTGATTTCTTATCATTAAATGAAATTATGATTCCTTAAGGTTAAGTCCAAATATTAACCCGGTTTATGGAAGAATCATTAACATATGTATGATCATTTAATTGGATCAAGCAATTAAATTTAGTGGAGAGTTCTATGCATTATCAAAATAGATTGACTTTTTCTAGATTATGTATCGAGACATTTTTTCTTGAAAGACCGTAGGGGTCAAAAATTTAGTATTGGGTCAATTCAACCAATTTTCCCTCAAAATTGATATCAGGGTAAATATACATGGCTTTCTTAAAATCAAAAGGGACTTCATGATCTTGACTTAAGCTTCTATTCTATGCTTCCAAAACTACGTGTGAAAATTGTTAATAACAATGGCAACGAGTCTCGGCGAAGCTGGATTATGCCTCAGCTTGCTTGAGCCTTTGGGGTTTCGACCTGTGACCTCTCATTTCCACAATCGTTGGTGGAAGAACATTTCCTAGCTACCTTGTAGCAGTAGTGCTGCTATTTGTAGGGCTTAAGATAGCCCATAGTTCAGATTTCAGTTGAATTTATTTTTATCTTCTTTTTTTTAGAGGAAAATGACTATGCTGGATGTATGTGAGGTTTTTAGGGCTGTCGGGGCCGTGTTGGTCTCGTCCTCTGGTTCCTTTAGATATAAATCAGAACAGGGTTGTCAGAAACCTGCTGAAATATGATGAATGTATAAATTGAGCTATCTTAAAGTTATGGAAATTTGGTTTAGTTGTCTACCTTTCGTTTGACATAACTTGTGTGATGTTGGTGGTAAATTGATGTGTGAAATCTAAACATTATGCTTTTTATTTATTATTTCCACTCAAGCCACAATGAGAGGGAAAAGGTTTTAGTAAAAATAGTTCTGGAATTAAACAACACATGATTGTACGTAGAAATATTGTGTCGTGGCATGGAATTTTATTTTGTAATGGGTGCCAACCTCAACACATGCTATGATCTTCACAAGAAAATGGGTATTGCTAAGTCTGCAAACTACGTTAAGAATCGGTTCACTGTGGGACCTTTTGCTCAAAACAATCATCTTTGTAGCAATGAATGATGAAATCAATGTGATATATCAATGCCACAGGCTTTGGTTTCGATGGCGGCCAAAACAGGAACGAAGAGACACATAAGGAAATGAATTTAATTAACATGTATAACAACAAGAAAGAAAATGAAGAAGAAACCTCATGTAAAAGAGTAAGTGTTATTTTTGTAAATATGGTCGTTGTTGGAATTGTTTTGGAAAATTCTGTTGTTTATGTTTATAGTTGTTTCACAAATTAGAACTGGATATACAAAAAGGTCGGAACCTTAAACACTCTAGTTTCTTGTCGTGGATATTTCAAGGAAACTGACCTATAAATATTCTTATATACGAATGAGATTAAGCGCCCAACAATTAGAGAAATCAAATTCGTATAATCATGATTATTTTCTCTCTAATAATGGAATAAGAGGTGGCATTCAACAGACCTCCATACAACTTTTGCTCTGGTTATCATCGACAATAGGACACCCAACACTTAATGTGGTGCTATAAAGTGTTTTAATACTATTCTCTAGGACTCTAAAATCTCAGTATGCTCATCTTAAATTATCTTTACACTTTGTTTTGAAGGTGATAACATAAAATAAGTTAGTGGTACTGAGTAGTACCCCAATCTACCAATCAGCTTCATGAGTTGGGTGTTGTGCATCCATGTGGTGGCAGCACAGGAACGTAAAGAATAATACAAACAATTAACATGTTTATTAATATCAATAAGTTATGAATATTATCGAGTTGCTTGAGGGTTGTATCCTAAGACTTGATGGATAACCGAATAGGTATTAATCCTTATAGTTATATGAAAAATTCTTACAACTAAGTTATTATTGCATGCTTAAAAGCACACAAAAACTATATGCCATAATGAAAAGTGGCTTAAAATGATGATGATAGAATTTATTTAAATAAGTATGGTTATGATATACAAATATGGCATGAAGAATTGATGATATGCTATGTTGCATATGGCTGTTAGAATTTGTTCGTGATTGGCTGACTAAAATTGTTGCCTTGATAATGATGAGATGATGCTCAAATGGTTACCAACAATTTGTATGTTTATTATTTGTGTCATGATTAGATCCCTTTAATGATTGTCAAGGCATCATAGTTTAATCTTGGATTTCTTATCCAAAATCAATTACACCCTAGGTTCTCCCACATATAGGGTAATTTATTCTTTGATTTTATCATAGTTTAATTGTAAAATTTTGTAATTATACACATCTTAAGGCACATCCATGCAACTCATTGTATCCCACAATGAGTCTTACATGCACTCGCACTTTCCAATGTACAATTCAGATTCTTCTACTGTGTGCATTACTTGTTA
Source organism: Pinus taeda (assembly GCA_000404065.3). Taxonomy (NCBI): domain Eukaryota; kingdom Viridiplantae; phylum Streptophyta; class Pinopsida; order Pinales; family Pinaceae; genus Pinus; species Pinus taeda. The sequence goes on along the minus strand of APFE030542048.1, from coordinate 4,252 downwards.
AACAGATTGATATTGTCTTAATTTGATGACCATGCTTTGCCATGACTGTCAATTATTTAATTATCTTGTTACAAGCATCTCATTTCAATCATGTCATTGTATCCACATAAGAGTGTTTATCCATAGTTTAAATTTTGTAATTTTTACCATCTATAATAATTTTTTAAATATTAATAACCATGTTATTTTCCCACTTTAGCACTGCTTCATGTAACATACCGAAGTAATTTCTGGTAACCCTATACCATATATGCTCCCCCCAAAGCAACATCTTATCATCAATATAAAACCACAACCAATTTGTGGATTGGTCTATATGATGGCAACATTAGGTTAAACAATATCTATGTTTATCATGACCACATCATGACTTCATCACATATCATCGTCATTCTCAATATCAAGGCAACAATATTATTCAGCTAACCTCAAACAAATTCTAATAGCCATATGCAATATAATATAGCATCAATTCTTCATGTCATGTGTGTATATTATAACCATACTTAAACAAAATCTAACGTCATAATTTTAAGCCAAAATCTAACATCATAATTTTAAGCCACTTGTTCATTATTGCATATAGCATGCAATAACAACTTAGTTATAAGATTTTTTCACATGACAATAATGATTAATATCCTTCAGTTTTCTTATCGATCCCGACTCTATCTTTTTCAAAATAATTTAATTATATTGTTTTAAACATCAGAAACATACTCATAAGTTGTTCATGCATACTTTGCATGCTTATCATTAGCACTTTATATATATATGTGTGTGTGTGTGTGTGCACAAAGGTTAGGGTACCGCTCTCAAGCAACTCGAGAATGTTCATAACTTGTTTACAATGATAAATAAGTTAATTTTTTGTATTATTCTTCATGTTCTCTTGCCACCACATGGCAGTGCCACACCCTCCTTATGCAGTATAAGCCTCAGTTAATTAATTTGCATTAACATAGCAATATGTGCAAGGAAGGGGTATTTGTAGGGAAATGTTCTACTTTTTATTTTGAGAGTTGAGTTATCTGAATTCATCCCAATACAAGGTGATGTTTACCATGGTGGTTTGGTACTTACTTGCATCACCCAAAAGAAAGGATACATCAAACACGTGATTTGCATGTATCAATGTACTGAAATGGGCACTCTGTCAAGTTCATGGACTTGTTTTATCCCTCCAAAATACTTAGTTGAATCCTAATATGAGGAGAAATTTGGAGATTAACAAGGCACATAAAATCTCTATGGTAACTAATTCATATGAGTAGCTTTTATTGCAATCAAATGCTTTCCTATTATAGTCTCAAAATTGGAAAAGCTACTTAAACTCCAAACTCATCTCTATATTGACTTTAATGAATTAAAACAATTTATTGAGTCTTGGCAAACCAGGAGCAAAAATCAATGCATGAAGTGATATGTGCACGGAGTACATATTAACTTGGAGCTGTCTAACTAAATTTGTAGACTTAAACAATATTTGTGTCCTTACAAGATTGTTAACATGTTTTGAGTATCAGCGATTTCTAATCGACATATGATTTCATTATTACCGACATTATTCGTTGTGAAACAACCGGGGTGACTGAGAGGTCAAACAGAAATTTTGATTTCATAAATTTTGCTCTACAAGTAACAACATGTTGTCTTGCCAAAGGAAGCTTACATTAAACTGTATATGAGAAATTTTTAGAGCCGTGTGTTCTTGTATTTCTCAAGATCTTGGTATTCTTGAATGTTGCATACAACAAATAATATTCTTCGGTTACATAGTCTCAAAACTATTCTTTAGTTTCATAGTCTCAAATTAAGTTTACTAACTACATGATCTTTCTCTGGTGCTTTCCACCAGTTACAATAACAGAAATCATCAGCCTTTTAAAATTTATTTTATCACAAATTCCAAAGTCATGGATGATTTCACTTAATGAAACCTTTGAATTTCATAAATTAAACATAGAAAAACTCTTCTGGGTAACACAAAACCCCTTTTTCATTTGAGATTTGCGATCTCATGGGCATTTATCTGAATTAGAAACAATAATGTTCACACGTAATACCATCAATAGAAAAGAGGGAATATATATTCATCTGATTTAGATTCTAATAAAACATCAGAATGAAACGAATAACCACCCACACACTCTACGTATTTGTCACAGCCATTATAAAAAACAAATCATGGGACATCGGTATCAACACCTCGATTATCTTATCACATACATTCATTTGTTGCAAACTAACTGGTACAACTGTGAGATTCCATAGTGGATTAATTCTATGAATTATGAGTGATGTCTCATCTTATCTCGTGTCAAACACATTATTCAATGGGTAATACAGTGAACAGGAAAAATACATATATTTCTAATTTCGATCCTAATAAAATTATCAGAAAAATAGAAGGAAAGAATACTCATGCCATCTTCGACTCCACAAAATTGATGGCACGATCCTCCTTCTTTTACACTTACGGTCGAGCGTAAGCAGTTTCCTACTTATAACCTCTTAAATTCCCACAAAAATCAGGCTCGACTCTCAGAGCTTGAGAACAAGATAGCTCATCCAAGGATCGAGTTGGCCTATTTAACAATGTGTACCTTCTACGCATTGGAGGATAAGGCTCACGGTAGAAGGTGAGGATAAACATTATCCTTTTCCTGACAATGTTTATTGCTTTGAATAAGATGGTGATTTTCCTAATTTGACTAGGGTGTGGATAATCATTATCCCAACGCCTTTAACTCACCATAAACAACATGCACAACTAAGTTTTTCATTTTTTCTTCAATCTTTCCATAGAACCCGTATTGTTGGCTTTTTTGGCCAACTCACATACCTCCGACTCTATGATATAGTAGAGACGTACAAAGGAAACCGCAGTGTTGCAGCCTTTTCTTCAACATCTAAATGAAAAAACAGGGATCGTGCCTTCCTTTCTCTTTTACTTTGGTACACACGATTGCTTTACCCACAAAGAATGGGTCGAGAATCACCCAAACCGATGTGCACGTTATTTGAAAAACCTTCTAATATCAGTCGAAGGTTAAAAAAAAACGTTGCTTTATCCCTTCAAACTTGTGATAAACATCCGTAAGGCAGCATTCAAAAAAGAAGGAACAACAATATTATCCAATACTGTTTCTTTTCACCAGTGTTTTAATGGACACAGTTACTATATATGTAAGCAGGGAGTCGACTTTTGGGATAATACCTCTTCAGACATTGGATGAGGTTGAGTTTTCATGGGTGTTTCCAAAGCCATGGATATAGTCGAACATATCTGAATCTAGATGGGTAATGGAATGAACCCCTTCCGGCAGTCTCGCCTTCTAATTTTTGCACAGGGGGTTAGCGGATTACTATCATCATTGGAAAAAATATGTATGATCGGAAAACAAAGGGACCACTTTTCGGTGATTCCATCCAGAAAGTAACGCTTTCAAAAAAAATATGACAGCGCATGAGGAACAAGAATCACACCCATACCTCTAGCGCCAAGCCATCAGAAAAGAAGTGCCATATCTGGAGTCGCACACCTGCTCTCCTCTAGCAACACATGAGGAATGAAAGTAGTACAACCAACTCATCAAGCAAGCAATACCTTGACAATCACATTTCTTTCTGTTGATTTTAACATTTAACTCTCACGTAAGTTATCCTCTTCTTCCGTCGATGAGTTGAGGGTTTCCCATCCATCCAACACTAGATACTGAACCATTTGTAAACCGAATCGTAAATGCAAACGTAGAACATTTGTCCTCTTGTTTTGAGAGTCGAACAACCTGACCTAATTCCCGATCTAAATTGTCTACATGAAACCCTATTGGCATCAACATCGTTGGGTAGAGACCTCTATTATATACAATCTCCATATGTGATTTTCGTAGATTATGGCTTCCAGGGAAACTTCGAAGAACATGGTTCAAAAGTGTTCATCAACTTCCCATGAATGTTGGGGACACGCACTATGATTGCCTATTTCCATCCGGTTTTGGATTGACCACAACAATGGCTGGAAATCTGTAGTTATTTAGGCATTTTGACTCTTTTTAATGAAGAATAGCTCTCTTTCAATATAATGTCGTTCGTATACATTGAATTAGCAATCTTTGATTACAATGGCATGGGATTAAAATTGTTTTATGTTTCAAAAATCAATGGCATACAACATCGTCACATGATATGAAATTCTTTGTGTAAAATGGTGGATATTTCTTGAGGTTAAATAATATGCAAAACCTTA
>APFE030542047.1:0-14524 GCA_000404065.3 Pinus taeda | reverse complement strand
AAAACTGTCGTGCAGTTTCGTATTTTACTTTCCCTTCGGGTGTCGCTGCCATTTTTCTCATTTTCACGGTGTCGCGGTTTTTGTTTTCAACGTATTAAAAAGTTCTAATTGAAAGTATGTACCATGAACAGTTACGTTCACATCGAATTATTCATTCACTGAAATGTTATAATCCACCGGACTTGCGGCTAGTGCAGCTTATGTAGTTTTTAGTTTCGGTATTCTTAATTTCTTCCTTTGAAGCTTCATAAACTAATAAGCGAAGTTCTTAATATTTTTATTCATATGCTGTAATCTTTTATATTATTCTTGTATATTCCTTACGTATTGAAAGTATGTACCATGAACAGTTACGTTCACATCGAATTATTCATTCACTGAAATGTTATAATCCACCGGACTTGCGGCTAGTGCAGCTTATGTAGTTTTTAGTTTCGGTATTCTTAATTTCTTCCTTTGAAGCTTCATAAACTAATAAGCGAAGTTCTTAATATTTTTATTCATATGCTGTAATCTTTTATATTATTCTTGTATATTCCTTACGTATTAAAATTATTGGTCCAGTTATATAAAAAGTATTTAATGTAAATTGATAAATTGAATTAGAAAAAGAACCAATATAATTGTTTTAGTAGCTTATATATTTGGTTGAAATGAAGAAAATTACCTCTTAAACAATGTTTACCTGCTTATCGTAATTTTGAGGAGGAAAGGAATGGAACTACAAATTTTAATTTTAATATACACCTTTTTCTTCATACGACACTAAAAGATATAAATTTAAATTCTTGTCCAATTATTGATGGCCAGCTATATTAAAATTTTTGAAATCTACAGTTTAATGGTTGATTTGAAAAAATGAAGGTGGGGAAGTTATTTTTATTTTTCTCGCCATTATTATTGTTATTATATATATATATATATCATATCAAATCATCATATATATAATTTTTTCTCTAACTATTCATTTGTAGCTTTAAAAAAAATGTAAAGTTTTATAATAATAACAATAATTCATGTAAATTTGTAATTAATCTTTCTACTTAAGAGTGGGATCTTTTTTTTCTGCATCTCTTCAATAAAAGACTTAATTTTCCCTTGTTTCTAGAAAAATTCTCATTGATGATATTATATGTAACATTGAATTTGGAATTAGGGACCTTCCCATAATGTCATGGAGGTCATTAAGACTTCACTATTGTGGTAAAAAAAACTAACCCTCCTAAAAGAAACATTAGCAAAAGTGAGTTCCTTGCCTTAAAAGCCGTAAGGGGAAACTCTCACATTGTCCTCCTAAATGCTCATAAAGGAGGGGTCTTTTTAACAAAATGATTGGTTATCGTCATAATAGTGGTATTTACATTAAGATTAAAAGGAATCCCCTTAAAAAAGTGTCTAAACAAATGGCGTTAGCCATTAAATAGAGTGTTTCTCTTAATTCCCCTGGCAAAAAGCTTATTTAGAACAATCCTCTTATCCCCAAAATTTGTGGTCTTCTGTAGTTCCATAAAAATGGGGACCCTCTCACACTTATTGTCAACACAATAGGTAGGGCATCTTTCCGAGCTCAAGAGCTCAAACCTCTTGCTGCTCGAATTAGGTCCTTTGTCAAAGACTATGCTTCCTTTATTAAAGAGCTCAAAGGTATTAGACTTGAGCAACCGGATCTATTAGTGAGCTTTGATGTTGTTTCCCCTACCAAAATCCCCATCCAAGAGGCTGTGAGAGTCATTCATCACATAACTGATAATGACACTACCAAGTTAGTAGGTTTCTCACTCACGTCCACTTTTTCAATCTCCAAGGTGATTTCTTTGAACATACCTGTGGGGTTGCTATGGGTTCTGGTCTTTCCCGTGTAGTTGTTAACTTTTTCATGGAAGATTTTGAGAGCAAAACTTTGGCCTCTGCTCCCTTCTACAATAAGAAATGGAAAAGGTTTGTTGATGACACTTGTGTCGTCTTAACCCATGGAGTGATAAATTAGATTTATTTCTCTATCATATTAATTCCCAATTTGAATCCATCAAATTCACAATGGAGGCTGAATTTAATGATTGTCTTCTCTTCCCTGATATACTCTTGTCAAGGATGTATGATGGTTTTATTTTTCACCAAGTCTTTCGCAAAAAAAATTACACTCAACAGTATCTTCATGCCCCTTCTCATCATTTTCTAGCACAAAAACTGGGATTTCTTGACAGTCTTTCCACCCGGGCTCTCAGGATTTCTCATGAGAATCACCTTGAATAAGAGAAATCTCATATTTTGAGTGTTTTTTAAAATAATAGCTATAGGAGAGAGGAAGGCCTTAGAGCCTTTCAAAAAGTTTGTATAGAATCTTGAGTTAAGTCTGCTCCTCATGATCATAATTCCAATGTGTTGCTTCCCTTCATTGAGGGAACCATAGATAACATTTCTCATATTCTTAAAAAGAATAAAGTGTCTATGATTTTCAAGCCCCTTAGTAGCATTAGAAACTCTCTTCAATCTCTTAAAGAGACCCGGTTGTCCCTAAATACATGAAAGGTGTATACTCAATTCCTTTCTCATGTGGGGTTCCTTACATTGGTGAAACTGGTTGATCCATCAACCAAAGAATCCAAGAACATGTAGAAGACATTAGACACTATCGACCTCCTTCCTCATTGTTAGTAGAGCATACGATAAAGTCTAAGCACCATGTCCAAGTGTGCATCGAGGATATCAATTTCACTGCTAAGGTTAATCATTTCCATCATAGGAAGCTAAGAGAAGCCATTGAGATTGAGAAACATTATGTCAATCTCAACAGAGATGATGGTTGGAAATTGAGCAATTCTTGCCCCTTCCTCTTGACTATTTTATTTTCTATCCTCTATAGTTTTTTCTTTTAATGTATAAAAGCTAGTTTTAGTTTCTTTTTATTTTTATTAATTTAACTTTATTATTATTTCTTCCTTTTTCTTTATTCTATTTAGAATCAATTATCTTACATAATCTCATTGAAATTAATTATCACTTTAATTAATAAAACCTAAATACTATCTAGTTTGTAATGCTAAGTATGAATAGAAATATTCAAAAAATAAATATGATCCCACTAATCTATTATTATATTATATTATAATCCTCTTTTAGTTGAATTTATTGAATATGTAAATAAATATTTAATTAATTAATTAATTTTATATCCCACGAACTAATTCTTAACAACCTTTTCCTAAGATCTATTTCATAACAGCTAATTCTTGACAAGGATGCTTCTCTGCTATTTAAACAATTGCAAAGATTGACGTTTTCACCTTTGTCATGAGGATGAACAACATTAGTTGGTTAGAAACATTTACTAATTCTCAAGAATTTGATTAATCTAAAAGACAATAATATTACAAGTAAAGTTAGGTGATGATCGAACGAAGGGCGCGCGGAAGGTCACGGGTAGGGTTTAACAGTTAGGGTTACTGCAGAAACCTGCAGCGACAGGCTCCCTGCCCTGCGCTCACCAGATTTGACAGAGGGTACGTAGACAAGTCAGGCACGGGGCCTGGGAAAACAGCCTCAATGGCTACCCCCCCGGGGGCGGAAGGAGACGTGCCAACATCTGAAGAAAGCCAACAAGGACCCGAGGTGAAGTTCAATGATGAACAGGGAAACGACGATATTTCCGCAGAAGAAACACAGAAGACAAGGGGCGATCAAGTTCAGCACGAAAACCCAAAGGTTAGTTCATATACTTGCAAGCCTATTGCTGCTCACAGGCTAGAAGTTGAGTTACCTAGCCACCGTATTAATGCAAGAATACAGTATATGAGGGACCATGCCCTTATAGGCAAATTTATCGGATTTTGGCCAACAGTAAAGGCCCTGAGAAACTGGATCAACATCAAATGGCGTCCAAAAGGAGAAATAACCCTGCTGCTAGGGCCGAAAGCGTTTTTTACAGCTATCTTTAATTGCCTGGAAGACAAAAACAGAGTGTTTGACGGAGGTCCCTATTTTTTCAACTCTGCTGGGCTATTTCTCAGAGAATGGGTTGCCCGTTTCAATCCAGACAAGGAAGATCTTAGCTATGCTCCAGTCTGGATTCGCTTGTACTCGCTACCCTGGGAATACTGGGAGGAGGAATCTCTTAAAACTATCGGTTCGGTATTAGGAGACTTTGTCAAAGTTGCAGAAGAAACAAAGGCTGTAAGATATACCACTTATGCCTCATATGCTAGGATTTGCGTATACATGGATCTAAAGAAACCTTTTCCAGACACGGTGCGGCTCTTTCATGAAGATCAAAACTGGATTTAGGTCATTGATTATGAGCATGTCCCTTTCCGTTGCAGGAAATGTCATGCATTAGGCCATCTCTTCAGAGATTGTCCCTTGAATAACAAGCCCACATCCCAAAATAGCCAAGCACAACAATCTCAGGACGGATTTAGCAAAGTAACAAACAGAAGGAGAGGAAAAAAAAAATCCATAGTCCCCCCAAGACTGCGCCAGAGGATCGGTCCAAGCCCTCCACAAGCAATAGCTTCGAGGCCTTAGCAAATACAGAGTTACAGGATGGGTCTACTTCGGAAAAAACATCAAACCCCTCTTCAAAGACAGTAGCACAAAAAATGACGCCGAAGAGCGAAAAGAACACGACGGCTTCGGAACCTTGGAATAACCCGACAATGGAAATAGACAACACAATACCCAGCTTGGAAAAAGGGAAGGAGGTAGAAGAAAGTATTCAAGAACCACATTTCATGGATGAGGATAGCGAACTAATAGATATTGGGGAGCTTGACATCTTGGGTCTTGAACAAGCTTGCGAATCAGGTAAATTTGACAAAATTACTGATACACAAGTAGATAACCTAGTAGAAGTCTTGAATAAATCTCAGAAAAATACTCTCTAGGGGTCCAAACAGGAAGTCAATGGGATGGAAAATTCTTCTCAAAAGGCAGTAAAAAGAGAGGTCGGAAAACGACTTTAGAAAGAACTATCAAGATTGGCGAGGTCTTGGTTGAGTTTGGCAGATATGCCAAACTAACCAAGTATTACAATACCAACCCCAAACCTTCGAAATGAAGCTGCTATCTTGGAACATCATAGGGCTCAATGGCACAAGGAAAGGAAAACTTCTAAAACATTTGATCATGGAGGAAAAACCAACAATCCTATTCTTACAGGAGACCAAATGTAACTCGACACTTTTGGAAAAAACTGCAGCCAAGGCATGGCTAGGAGGGAAAGTCACGGCGGTAGATGCACAAGGAGCTTCAGGCGGATTGGCGATCCTATGGGATGCAGGTAAAATCCAATTACTGAACATTCATGCAAACAAAAATTTCATTCAAGCTATATTCCATCTTCTGGGCACGAATATATATGGCCACATTACAAACGTTTATTTTCCGCAAGATCCCCAACAGAAAGCGGAAATTCTAGATGCACTTTCGCACCTCAATGTAGACAGGTCATATCCGCTCTAGGTGTTTGGAGGATATTTTAACATGATAGCATCACTAGAGGAGAAGCAAGGAGGGCGCTGTAGAATTAACAGAGATGGCTCACTTCTGAAAGATTTCATCAACAATAACTGGTTGATTGATATACCCACTTCCAACGGCCTATACACCTGGACCAACAAGAGAGTCATTCCAATGCAAATAACATCTCGCTTGGATCAGTTTCTAATATCAGATAATGCAGTGCATATAGGGGGAGAGTTCATAGCCAACATTATTCCTTTCTCCGGATCAGATCACTGGCCCATTGCACTGCATTGGAACAGGCCTGGGACCAATATAAAAAGACCCTTTCGATTTGAAGCTTTCTGGCTCTCTCATCCAGAGTTCAAAGATTTCATACAGACAACATGGCAAAATTGTAATCCGACTAAGACCACAAAAATGGCAAGATTCCAAAAAAAATTGAAAATGCTCAAGGAGGAGATAAAACGATGGAACAAAAACACTTTTGGCAACATCTTCAGGGAGAAGGAATGCCTTATTCAAGAAATAAAAAAGGTTCAGAAAAGAGTAATTTTGGAGGGACGGTCAGAAGAACTGGCACAAAACAAACAGGAAGCGGAACACAAACTCCTAGAATGAGATCTGCAGGAGGAAGTTCTTTGGAGGAAGAAATCCAGAATCCGTTGGCTGAAGGAAGGGGAGAAGAATACAAAGTTCTTTCATAAAACCACAGTACAAAGGCGAATGAGTAATCAAATCTCTCAAATCAACAATGCACAGGGCGTCAAAATTGAAACTAATGAAGGAATAGAACAGGAATTTCTACAGTACTTTAGGACAATGAACCAAGAGCCCAACATCAACAGAGCAGAGGCGATTGACAGAATATTATGCCATATTCCTCGCTTAATAACAGAAGACCATAAGACTCTTCTTCTCAAACCCATCAGTCTTCAGGAGGTAGAGACAACAGTGAATTTATTAAAAGCGGGAAAAGCTCCTGGTCCAGATGGTTTTACTTCAAATTTCTTTCAGCATTTTTGGGAGCTGATCAAATGGGAAGTATGGCAAGTAGCAGAAGAATCGCGTTCTATGAGATGGATGTATCCGAGACTAAATGCAACATTCATCGCTTTAATTCCGAAATCTGAGGACTCTAACTCTCCGGATAAGTACCAACCTATTGCCTTATGCAACATCATTTACAAGATCGTCTCCAAGGTAGTGGCTCTTCGGCTGAAACCCATGCTCCCATTCATCATCTCTCCAGAACAATCCGGATATGTAGAGGGACGGAAAATAATGGACGAGATCATTCTCACCCATGAAATTATTCATTCCCTCAAGCAGACGAAAAAACCAGGTATGTTACTTAAAATTGACTTATCTAAAGCATTTGACAGCATTTGCTGGGAATACATGCAAAAAATTCTTAAAGCTTTTGGTTTTGCGCTCCCTGGATTCGATGGATAAGTAGTCTCATTTCTTCCACGTTTTTTCTATCCTAATAAATGGGATTCCTTCTTCCACCTTTCGCCCATCTAGAGGAATCAGACAAGGGGATCCTCTGTCACCCTTTCTGTTTGTAATAATGGCGGAGGGATTAGGTCGTAGCATAAACTCAGCCATCCTTGCTGGAAACCTCAAAGACATCACGATCCAACAAGCCCCCACCATTTCTCACCAGCAATTTGTTGACGACAACATGTTATTTGGGCATTCCTCTGTTCAAGAAGCTCGTACTTTGAATTCTATACTTGATAATTTCTCCAAAGCCTCTGGTGCCCTCATCAACAAAGTGAAATCCCAAATCTTTTTTTTCAATACCTCTCCGATTACTCAAAGAGAAATAGCCCGCATTCTAGGCTTCTCCATAGCATCCCTACCTTCCAAATACTTAGGAGCACCTTTAATTGCCTCTGCCCTTAAGCATTCTTCATGGACCAACCTGTTAGAAAAGCTGGAGGCAAAACTATTCCTATGGACGCACCGTGCCTTAAATATGGCTAGCAGGATTGTGCTTATCAAAGCGGTTCTTCAATCCATGCCGCTATACTTATTCTCCATAATGGCAGTGCTGAAATGGGTGCTGAAAGCGATCAAACAGTTACAGCGCAACTTCCTTTGGGGAAGCTCAGGACCAAATAGAAAATGGGCTCTGGTAAAATGGGAGAAGGCTTTTCTCCCAAAAATTGCAGGAGGCATTGGGCTCAGAGATCCAGAACACAGTAACACAATCATGGGAGCAAAAATATGGTGGAAATGGCTATCATACCCGAACACTCCCTGGGCACGATTGTGGACAGCAAAATATGCCAGCAACTTGCCTTTGGAGGAAAGCATAAGAATGACGGAAACAAGCAAGGGATCTGCAATGTGGAATTCAGCCATCAAGCACAGAGATTTAATTCAGTACCATAGTTTTTGGGAGGTGAAGTAAGGCAGCACGACAAGATTCTGGACGGACTCATGGTAGCAACTCCCAAGCATAAAAAACCTCATCCAAGGAATACCGGATTAAGAAATAAATCAATTGGATAAGTTTAGTAAATTCTGGAGACCCAACAATGACTCAGATCATAGAGAATGGAAAGAAATAAGCCACATCTTACCAGACAGCTCGGAGGCAATCCAGATCTCCCTTTCTGAAGAACTGGAAAAAAGGAAAATTCTCAAGGAAGCAGGTAGAGACAAGCTGCGATGGGGATATGAAGAGAAAGGCACCTTTACAACTAAGGAGGCTTACAAAATCATTCTGAAAGACCGACTCACCAAGGACAAATTGTGGGAAAAAATATGGAATCCTCCAATATGGCCAAAAATTTCGACATTTCTCTGGCTCCTGTCGCACAACTGGATCCTCACTTGGGATAATCTCAGAAAAAAGAAAATTTGCAGGCCCTTCAATCTGCCTTAATTGTAAAATGGATGAGGAATCAGCTGCACACCTCATGAAACTCTGTCCTTTTGGAAGGCGACTCTGGGAGAAAGTAACTTTTCGATGTCGCAAAGAAGGGAGAGTGCTGGGGGACATAAATAATACGCTTCACAATTAGCCCCAAAATCCCTAACAAAGCGAGATTCTCAACATTTTATGGCAAATTGCTCCTGGCATTCTGATGTGGAATATATGGAAAGAGCAGAATAGGCAGATATTTAAGGATCAAGCACTGCAGATGGAGCAAGTTTGGAAAATTATTCATAGCAATATACAAGAAACCCTGTCTACAAAATGCTGGACCCAAGAGGATTTCCCTTCCTCGCCACAGGAACAGGCCATATGGAATAACTGGAAAATCAAAATTTAAAGCCCTAATTCTATTAAAGGTAACTCTGCCATACATCAAGTCTCCCCATCCAGTTGGTCTCCTCCGCCCTTAAACACATTTCTGCTCAACTTTGATGGAGCATCGAAAGGGAACCCAGGGAACACAGGTTATGGAGGCGCAATAAGAAATAATCAGGGCAACCCTCTCACAATTTTCTTTGGGTCAATTGGTTGGAACACTAATAATGCAGCAGAACTGGAAGGTTTATGGAGAGGACTTATAATTGTGCAAGCTCAAAGGTACACTCCTCTTATAGTGGAAGGGGATTCACAAATTATCATAAATATGGTCTCAAAGATCCAACAGGACAAGGATGTACAGAAGGTGAGTAGCAGCTGGAGATTGGCCACTAGGCTCGAGCTACTCCAAAAATGGCTCAGAAGCAATAAAGCCATATCCTTCAAACACATCAGGAGAGAAGGGAACAAATTGGCGGATTTCTTAGCCAATCTAGGAGTAGACAGGGGAAAGGAATTCTTTGAAGGATCGTTGCAGGGAACAGCTTCGGAGACAAAAATATCCACATTCTAGGATATCCTAACCAGTGATATGCAGACAAGGGAAGAAGCTCACCCGGATGCGGGTGTCCGAATGGCATTGAAGAGGTGTTAATCGCTCGCCACGCAGAGAGGACAACGGGCAGCTGAACAGGTTGGAGGTAACAGGTTATACGCCATCAAACATGAAGGGCATTCGTTGCCATTTATTTCATCGTACGTCCCAAGGCACGAGCTATGGTGATAACAGGATGGAGAAGTGCGCCACCGGAACATTCTCCCTGGTTCAGATCTGGTTGCAGGCTGAGAATGTAAGGTCTGGTCTTATGCAGAAGGAGGAAGGTGGTTATGGTAAGCACACGCCTTTTGCTGTAGCTTCGCTTAAACCTGTGCATGTTCCTGTGTATGTTCCTGTTTCGGCACCTCCGAATGTAGCAGCGGAATTTGAAAGAGAGACTCGCTCAGGGGAGAAGAGGCTCTGTGGTATTAACGAGCTCTTGGTTGACGAAACCAGCAATTTCAAAATTGTGGATGTTTGGGACTCCCTCCAGGCGATAACCAATCTCCAGGTTGATTCAGGGCAACCACTGTCTTCAAGCTTTCGCGCTTCTGTCAAGAGAATTCACATGGCTCCTCGTTTAAGGGCCACTCCTCGGTGTGGGCATCACCATGGGCAGCGAGGAGGTGTTGGAGGGAGAGGTAGTCATAGCCCTCGCCGGGTCTCACCTCTCGCCTGTGCGTCGCTGCCTTCGAACAGATTCGACGATTCGGGGCAATCCATCAGCAATATAGTCCAATCTTCCAGGTTTCATTATCGCAGTCAAACAAACAAACCTTTCATTTCTGCTCTTGTAATGGTCATCTTCTCTGAAGAAGATGAGGAAGAGGTCAGTATGAAGGATCCCTCTGAGGAACAGTCACCTTATCCTTCGAACAACTCCTCGCCGAGCAGGTGGATGGAGGACAGCTCCTATGCCCCTTCCTCGCAGAGAAAAATTGAGGAAGAGAGCACTTTCACTCACACAGAGGAGCAGGCTGAGGTGCTTCAGGAAATTGTGAGTATGCAGGAAAAGAAAAGTTTAGATTTGACTCAATATCAGGCAAAGACTTCTCAGGAGAAGGTAGACACAAGGCAAACCTCTCCCCAAAATCAAAGCATGCACAAGAAGCCGGATAACTCCTATGCCACCCTACTGTATCCCAAATTGCCACCAGGAATGAAGCTGGAAGACGTCCAGGATGGCGTGGAGATAACCTGGGAGCCCCTAGAACGAGGACATCGGGCAAGGTTCCGAAAATATCAAGTAATATGCTCTGTTTCGCATGGTTAGTTTTCCTGCTCTGTTTTGGTTGCTTGTCATCTTGCATGATTTCGCTGTTTCGGCTCTACCTGTTCGGTTTTCTTGGCTCAGCGTTTGGCGGCTGGAGTACACTCCAGCAAAGAGCGGCACGTCTACAAATTTTGCTCTATCTTTTTTCTTATGCTCAGTTTCCAGGCAGATCTTATGATATGTAACATTTTGCTCATGATAACTCCACTCTGTGCTTCAACTTGTATAAGGTTCCTCATCACCAGTGGAACAATTAATTTTGTTATAATCTTGAAAGAGAGTTTCCTAGTCATCAATGGCACTCTCAGAGGTTCAAACCTCTTGTATATATTTTTACATCTTTTTTAATATAAATTAGCTTAGTCTTTGCCAAAAAAATAAAAATAAAAATAAATAAATAAATAAATATTACAAGTAAAGTTATCAAAAAATTAAAAGGAATGATATAAAAAAAGTTAATTTAAGAGAAATATTAAATTAAGCAAAACTTAAAATAAAGAAATAAAAGTTGCATGATCAAACATGGGTTGTGTGCATGCCGTCTCTTTTCCATATTTTATTCTATTTAATGGCCAATGAGGAGGATGAGATTCATCCAGTCCTTTATCGATTTTCTTGGGAGAAATGTGTTGTGAGACAAATGATTCCCTAGCAATAGTAAGTTGATTGACAGCTCGAGCGTGACCACTTGTAGAAATATTATCTGTAGTTGATCCTATGTTAGGTGGAGTGTCGTCCCCAAAATATTTGTTGTGGTTAGCATAATTTAAAGAGCTTTCAACTCCAAAAGAAAAAAATATCGTCGATACAAGTAAGTTGTCTCTACTCGTGTTTTTAAATAATCTATGTTAAATAGTTTAATAATTGGGTCTCTTGATTATAAATCACATAATTGATCTAATTATTTGTATATTTAAATTGTGTGTTGTTACATATGATATTGGGTTCGACTCTATATGAACTTTAGGTAAAAGTTTGACAAAAATACTTACTTAAATTTTTCAATCATTTTGCTTGCGATGACAAGGAGAAATTTAATGAAAATAAATCTGAGAAATACATACAATTTTAACCTTTTTTTTTACAATAACTATTATATAAATTATTAAATAAATATCATTACTTTTAGAATAATTACTAGGAAAATTATTAAATAAATAGCATTATTTTTACAATAATTACTATGAAAATTATTAAATAGATATCGTTGTTTTTACAATAATTATTATGAAAATTATTAAATAAATATTATTGCTCTTGTGAAAGTAGATACTCTATCTTTTTAATAATTTTTGGATGTATATACATACTCTACAATATAATAACATGGATACCTTAAATACATTATTATGTTTTTTTTTTTTTAAAATAAAGAAGCCCATTTAGTAATAATAGCATAAAGTTATAATCTCAAATTTATAACTTACTTAAATATAAAAAGCAAAAAAATTACTTCAATTTTTTCATTTTTTAAATATCAAGAAATTATATTAGTTAATTTTATATAATTGTATTATAAACTTTGTGATTTATTGTGAAGTTTAGAAAGTTATTTTAAAGATAAAATAAAAATAGCTATATTTCAAATTGAAAACCGATAACTAAAAAGTTAGGTTTCAAACTCAAAACTAGTTACTCACTAAAAGTATTTTAAATTTTATTATTATTGTTTATTTAAATTAAAAGTTATTTATGTTAGTTATATATAACTCGTTAGGAAAGTTATTTTAGTGTTATATTAAACTTTTTGATTTATTTTTTAAACTAAAAATTATTTTAGAACTAGCTGGAATAAAAACTATTTATAAATAACTAAAATTTATATTCTTAATTATAAATTAGTTATAGATAACTAAAGCTATATCTCAAACTCAAAACCAAAACCCAAAACTTAAGGAGAAGTTTTAGTTAATTTGTTATCACATACATAATTATTAATAATATAAGTATTAGGTATATGTAAAATTATAATAATGATGATATAATAACATTTTAAGAGAGGCTTATATATATGTGTGTGTGTGTTTGTGTGTCTATTAAAAAAAATAGGTGGAAATAGATGGTTTTTATAAAAGTACATGGGAGATAGTTAAAACAAAATTGTATTTATGGTTTGAATAAATATATATATATATACATGATTTTAGAGGACCGTAAAAGGGTAGTGATTTTTTCCTCCTATGGATAGATTTTCATAGAAAACATGTCAACTATTTAATGTATAACATGATACTTTTTTTTAGTTATGTTAATCTTTGTTATATTCATTTTTTTTATAATTTCATTATTTAAATTATCTTTTAATGAACGAAATAAAGTAGTAAAAAAAATAAAAAATCAATATCATAAATCTATGAAAATTGTTAGCTTGCCTCCTAGGCTTTCTCCCTCTTCCGTCCATTTGAATCAATCACAAGGATGGGATAAAGATAAAGCATAATAATTCAAAGTCAAGTTTTTAATAGCTTTTGAAGCAAATCCAACTCATGTGAGGAACAAAAATTTCTTTCTATAATAAATAAATAAAGAAATACTAAAAAATAGTTTAAATAAGGTTAGGGGTAATAAATATTTGTGCCTAAATTTTTCTTTTTGACAAAGTTTGCTATTTGGAAATATAAATCTAGTTATATAATAAATAAATAAATAAAATGAGGTGAAATATTAATAATGAATGTTGTGTAGAATATATATTAATATATAGTATAAAAATGAGTAGCAACTTTAAAGATTGAGACAACATTTAAAAGATGTGGCTTCATCCATTTAATAAACTCGATGAAAGAGTTTGAATTTGTTTAATTATTGTTAAAGTACTATGTTGAAATGGGTAATGAAGGTTGAATTTTTTTAGTTAATTTTAAAGTATTTTCTTAGAATTGACAAGATATCATTCTATTTTATTATGTTTTAGAAGTACGTTGTAATATTTTATTGTATGAATCCCGGATGCGGGTGAACTTTCTAGCACCTAATACAAGGATGGTCTGGTGGGGGGTGTGTGGATGCTTACTGCAGCCAGATGGAGCTGCATGATGCAACACTTAATGATTCACACATTAAAAATCATTACAACATTAATAACCGGATTGCATTGTAATAATCGATCTGCAATGAAGCACAACATAATCTACATTATCACTCTTCTCATCAGCATTTCCGGGCAAAACAAGGGTGAAGGTTCAGGTGCCAGAGACAGTTCAGAACATTTTCTGGCTCTAGTGTGGAAAGTTAACAAAATCTCAGGCCTTCACGCTCCTTTCCACCGGCTACGATTTCTCCCAGGTAGCAATTGTGCTATATCCTCGATAACTATTTGTTTCGCTTCCATAGTTAATATCAAAATGCCTAGAGAGCGCCCCAGAATGGGAAGCAGGAGAGGCAGCTCTCGGGGCCGGATCCTTCACCAGGTGTCATCCACAACTTTGAACCCCTCGTTTGAGGCCTCAAACTATACTTTATACTGCTATCCGGCGACCAGGAGACGGCGTGGCAGAGAAAGGGGCTAGATAATGACAAAGCTGAGTTCTCAGCACACTAGAACGCACACATCTCGCTTCGACCTCCCCTATAGACTGGGTAATTCCTCCTTCATTGTTTCGGTCACTGTTGAACTGAATGAGCAAGCTGGGGGTTCGGAGAAAACAGGCTCAGGAATTCCTTAGCAACAGAGAATGGAACACCAGACAGCTCCCACGATGAATGTGACTAAACAAAGACAGGATAATAGAGACTGTGTAATTCAGAATATGCCCACTTAAGCTGGCCCAAGCACTCCTGCAACAGAAGATAGTGCTAGAGCAGAGGGACATTCCCTAGAGTATGAAGAACTAGAGCATTTTGGCCATTGCATCATTGAGGAACAACCTCCAACTCAGCATGAGGACTGAACAGGCTTGCGTGTCCCTAGTTTTGTTCATTGGTCGAA
>APFE030542013.1:2244-30481 GCA_000404065.3 Pinus taeda | reverse complement strand
AAACACTATACCTTCCGTCATCACCCATCTCTATGCGCATCTTGAGGTCTTTCCCTCCAAGGCACTGAATAAATTTTTATCACCGGTCATGTGGAATGAGGCTCCACTGTCAATATACCAGACACAACCCATCATCGATGAGGGTAAAGTCCATTTCGATTTGAAAGGCTAATGCCTCACCTTCTGATCCTTCCGAGGATCCCTTCTTGGACTTCTTCGATGGGGAATTAGTCACATAATGTCCCATCTCAATTGAAGTATGATATGAATTTGATTTGCACTTGCAACCCCGAACCTCAAACTTCGAATTCTCTTCTCAGTATACTGTTCACTGCTCCGATAAACTTGGCTCTGATACCATGTAGAAATTTTGCAAATTCTCTACAAATCTCACTTTGATACCATGTAGAATTTTCTTTACAAATCCAGCTCTGTAGAAAATCTGCCTGTAGGTTAACCCGATAATGCAATATAACCAAAGAAAAATACTATAACCTACTTCTACTATCAATTTTCTTTGCGGAAGCTTAAAGATCGAGCTGAACACATATAACTAGAAGAAGGAGAATCAATGCACAATACACATGAAATACTTTGGGGAAAGCCTCAGCTAAAAACCCAACTATCTGTATTATCATACAAGGTGGAAATACATAGAGATTAGACAAAGCCTTAGCTCTCACAACTAGCCAACTCTCAGTACAATCCTCACAGATGCTCATAGGCAATCCTGGCTTCTCAAAAGCCTTCTCCTCTACCCTCCAAGCTCCTATTTCCTTGCGCTGTTCCTAGTGGATGATCTCACCTCACCAAGTGGAACACTGCTCTAACACACTGTCAGAATTGCGTAATCCTGAAGGAATGATTCCTTGTGCATGCATGAGTTTTCTTTATAGGAAAACACATGCAACTGATAGTACACTGTCCTTGACATTTAGCTCAACTGGATCTTTCTTAGAATAGACATGCATGAGTTTCTGATGAGGGAATCTTCAGTTAACTGGAGTACACGAGTTGAGTGCATGCATGCATCAACTGACTATTAACTCTCTATTAGTTCCTCAAACAGTTTGGAACTAATTTAATTGGACTTAACTCAGTAAACTGAGTTAACTAATTACAACTCAAATATAACCCAACCTTATCTCCTTAATTTACGACTTATCTCCTTAATTTAAGGGATAACTCTTGCATGACTTCAGAAAGACTTCTAACTTGAATCTATCCAACTAATTAAGTCAAAATAACTTAATTAATTATTTCCAAGTAGCTGTTAAGACTAAATTCGATTTTAATTCACAATTTAATTCAAGGACAAATTAAATTGAAATATTATTGTTGCCACATTTCAACAAGTTCTTCATACAGAGGTAGGGTGACAGATAACCAAGTATTGATAACTTCACAAGTCCTCTTGTACTTTACCCAGCTTGTTTTAAGAGTCATACAAGGTTTCATGCGAAACTAACCTACGAACGTAAACAAGCAAACAAACAACAAAACAAAGCAAAAGCGAAAGTAAATGCATAAGTGAAGCAACTAATCAAACAAACAGGCAATCAAGCAAATGATCAAAGTAAGAAGCAAACATGCATGCAAGCAACAAACCAAAAGAAAGCACTACTCCTACTCCTAAGCTAACGGGGCATGGGTATGCTTATGTAAAGTGATACTTACAATGCAACCAGTGGTGCATTGGTCGACCCATGTTGGTGAAGGCATGGTTCACGAACAACACAATTGTGCAAACTAGCAAACATGAAAGATATAACAATGAAGACAAACAAACTTCGGGCTTAAGTGCGTCCACAGAAAAAATGTGAGTGAAAGTGCATCAGATGTACCATGTGGACTTGCCATGTTGCTGTGCTATATTGCGTGCAGATGTTAAGTGTACGTATTCTCTTGACTGTGACATGCAAGAAAACTTGAGAAAGGTAGACTACTTACATTGCGCAAGTGTGCTTGCTGTGTAATATTCCTCCAATGCATGAGCAATGGGATCATGTAGTTCGAGTGGAGGAAGTGAAATCTGAGTGTTAGATTGATCTTCAATGCATATAGATGAGTGATGAGGAGCCTTGGGTGTTTGAATAACTTCCTGATCGAAAGTGAAACCAACCTCAGGACAACGAGGGCCTGACATAACCATTAGCTCAGGCTGAAGTGCCTCAACAGTCTGCGGGATTTCGACTTCGTTGACAGATAAATCATTATAGACCAGTGTCTTAGACATATTAACAATGATTGAATCAACATCGTGATCGGATGAAGAAGTAGAGAGATCACGACAACCAAGATCAAAAAATTCAGGATGTTTGTCGGCATCCTCATGATTTGATGAATCACACAGAGGGGTAGATGAGAAGCAAGAATGTTCACCCTCTGCATTTCTGGAAAAATCAGATGAAAAATCAAGTGGATCTTCAATGAATGATTTGTCCTCTCCGTTGTCGGATGAGGGACTGACATCCAGTGTGTTCTACAAATGATCAATAATGGGTGCATCCATAGACAGAGATACACATGCGAAATCAGGAATGGAAAAATCACCAAAGTTTTCAAGAAAAAATAGAGGAGGCGCGGACAGAAGGGAATCATCCTTCACCACGGGTTGATGCTTAGACTCCCAACCATACTATTCATGAATGAAAGTGGAGGTTGGTTGTGCAACACCAACTCCGTCGATGGCTTGATCCTCGTTCACAACAGGTGTAGAGTCTGAAATGGAAGAACACAAGACAACACAATCCAGAGGATCAACAAAACATGAAGACGGAGGTTGAGGTAAGACATGCATGTGACAACCCATGGGCTTCGCAACCAAGTCTATGCGAAAATTGAGAGAAGTGATGTTGGGAGGATGTGATAGCTAAACGAATGTGAGTGCATGTTCTCCCACACCACTCTATGATGGTGGAGCTTTTTGATGAGGGGACGATGGACAGTCACTTGTGACATTGACTGTGTCCGTCTGTGATTGCACAACTCCATCATCGAAGTATGCTGAGTGGGGCTTGAGCTTGAACTTATTTTTAGGATTGACAGATTTAGTAAGACAATATTCAAATCTGTCCATGAGATATTGGAATTTCATCTGACTTTTCAGAGCTTGAAACTGTGAAACACGAAAGCGGTTTGAAAAATCCATAGGCGATTCTTGCAGGGTCTTCTATTGTTTTAACAGTTTTTGGTCAAGAGGTTCTAGATCAAAATGATGGAACTTATATTCGATGAGATCACAAAACTGCTCAAGTGAGTGTAAGATGTCGGGTGACAGACTCCAGCACCACCGTAGTGGGGATTCGTGAAGTGTGTATGCAAGTAGCATGCTGGCCTCTTCTGCATAGAACTCGTCTGCAATGAATGCATAGAAGTATTCTAAGTACTCAGGGCAGGCTACTTCGCCTTCCCCATCATACGTGAAATCAAATAAGAGATCACAAAACTCCCTCATGATGTTGAGAGGTTCAGCATGCGAAAAACATCATGGAGGGATGAGTTTGACAATATCCATGATAGATGTACCAAGATTCAAAACAGATTGTGAGGACTCAGCTTGTCATCTGGCCCTCCTTCTAGTGCCAAAATGTTGATAGTGTTGGACCTGCTAACTTGTCAGGGGATTTTCTCGATAAGAAGTCCCAACTAGACCTCAAACCGTTTGGTGTAGGAGTCACATCAGTGGGTCATACGGTATTGCCTTAACCGTGGTTGCACGCAGATGTCCTTGTTGGTAGCAAGGGTGTGACATGCGTAACAAGTCAAAGGAAGGTGCATTAATGGTTCTAACACATGGAAGGTGGAGTGAGTGCGCCCCTTGGAAACTTCTGGAAACACGCAGCTTGAAAGGGAACACATGAGCAAAGATGCATCAAGAACTGGAAGGCAGGTGAACCAACAATCCAAAGTGATGGTTAAACCAACAACACATCTCAGTAAGATTCATACATACATATACAAAAAGATTCTATACATACATGCGTAAGCAAATAGATACATATATCATTAGAGTAACCAAGGTAACTGAAATACAATAACAACATATGCATGAAACGTGCTGGCTCTGATATATTAAGAAGTGAAAGTTCCAATCATACAGTACAACCATGACCAACCACTAGTCCCGATAACAAAACATTATAGTCACTGCCGCCTGCTCCTCCAAAGAGATGTACTAGCTCTGCACTGTGGAGAAGCCAAGGCTTGTTATAATACTCTCCAAGCTTTCTCTAAGATACTCCTATCGGAAGCTTGGCTGACCAAAAGCCTCTACAATGAGTTATGAGGTTCTATAAATAACAAAGGGTGGGGTGACCCTTGACATTCCCCTTTGTGACTCTTCACCTACCCTCATGACTCTTCACCTACTACATGACTGTTACATTCAACTATCAACACTACGTCTTTCACTTTTACAAGATGTTACTTTACAATCTGCACATGTACCAATGTGAGACAAGTTAGGCTTGACAAAGCCATGAAAGACATCACTAAGACTCAGACAGTTGTGGGAAGACCAACTCTTTGACATCCTTGCGATGATCGATGATAACGAGATGATGCCAAGCTTGGTCATCTCTGATGGTGTCTGCATGCTCAATGGTGACATCCTTGATGGGCCTCTAAATTAGACATAAATTAAGGCCCATGCCTCTAAATTAAACATAAATTAAAGCCCATCTAACCATCCTTCAGAATATTAACCCTCTCTTTTTGCATTAGGCAATGTATTTTTAACTTTAATAAGTTCATTAGGAGGGTTTATGAATAATTGCATATTTGTGCTTAATATTATTTATTTTTGTGGAATATTATGAGAATATTGGGCAGATTATGAACATTTGGACGATGAGATAATTTAGGCATTTCCTCCCTACTACAGGAGGATCAATATTAAATAATAAATGAACAAGATATTATGGAATTATGACACAAATTGTGGAACTCCAATGATTGAGAAAATCTAGGAATGCGTTCCTTGCCATTCAATGCACATTCCTAGTATTGGGAACCAGATCCACTAATCAAGGGATTTTGGTGGAGAAAACTCCCCCCTTTCATGGGGAATTATTTCTAATCATTTTGTATAAGTACCAAGTCTAATTTTCCTCTAGGTGGATTTTTATTAGTTTTATTATGGAGAGAACTCGTATTTTTATAGCTCCACTGTCATTTCTGCAGGGATGTAATTGTATTGATGAAAATGATGAAGATTGGTGTCATGTTCAGATTCTAAATCTTGTTCTCCTCCATAGGACTCTAAGTTTCCTTGGGTTTGGCCATTCGAGGAGCCTCAGATCCATTTCGTATCATTTGTTTTTATTCTTTTCACTTCTTATTCACATGCATCTCTTGTTCTTGTTTGTTTTTATTTTTGCATTTAATATTAATGATTTCTTGTTGTAGGATTGAGTTAAATGGTTGATTTAAGTTCTTCTTCAGGATCACAAGCATAATTTCATCATTGGAAAAGATTTGGAAGGTCATAGTAATCATTGAGCTACTTGGATTAGTTTTCTTATTCCCAAATCTAGATTTTTGGAACTCCTTTGTAGCAAAGAACAATAAATTTCTGCTATTTTTAGAGCATGTTAACGAGCTTCAATCAAGTTGATTCCACTTGCATTAGATCACAAAAAAATTCTATTTAACAACAAAATTTACCACATTGCATTTGCACTTGATTAGGTTAGCCATTTGATAGATTTACTAGCTCACTAGTTCTCGAATTTTCTGGATTTTAGACTAGTAATTTTTCGTTATTTAATAAATCTTTCCCATGTATAGATGAATTTGTGGATAGATGCAGAAAATAATGTGTGATGTTGTAGGAGCTTCTACATTTTAGGGATACCTCATCTCGTTCGCCTCATCCACCCATGTCGCCAAAATCCACTAAAATCTCAATCCAAATTCTTGTTTTATAAGAAAAAATTGCCATCTCCATTGAGAAAATCTACCCATATTGAAGCCATGCTTGAGTTCTGGGTAGTGTCCACCACCTTTATGCCTTATTCTTCCATTATCCACCTTTCCCAAGCTCCATTCCACCTTCTAGACCACTTCCTAAGCTTTTGGTCTGTTCTTGTAATAAAACTGGGGATTCTGTAAGAACTAGAACATCCTGTAGGAAATCTTGTAGCGGCCTATTTTGAGCCTGAATTGAGAAAAATCATCATTGAAGCTGGGATTAGGCCTCTACTTGACCTCCATGCCATCACAACCATTGTACCCCTCTTCCCCCACACTTGTCTCCCCTGCCAGAGAACAAGGAAAGATTAGCATTTGCAGATATAAAATGAAAATATAAAGAAAAATAATTCTTTTTATTTCTTAATTAGAACATGCATGCAACAGTTAATAATTCCTAGATTAGATTCCATGCTTAGTTAGTTTAAATCATCACATGTGATAAATAGGGTTAGGTTAGGTTTCTTTTACATTTAGTTCATGATCTTTATGCAATTAGAATATGTTTCTTTCCTTGTACTTTATTTCTTGCAATAGGTTAGGGTTTCCATTTCAAGCAGTTCATTTTCTGCAATTAGTTTAGGATTTGATTTCAGTACATGCACTCCATTACATCATGACAACAAATGAAGGACACATTGTATGCTGCACATATAGTACCGATACCTCTTAAGTTTGTACGAACCCCGAGTTGATAATCAAAGTCGGTAGCCTTGGGAGTTGCAACATTCTTGTTGCAATACCGAGGCTCATCACTTTTTGGCGCCGTTGCGAGGGTGGTGTCAAAGTATGAATTGTTTTCTTCTCTAGTTGATTCATTTCTTTTTACTTTTTGAAAAAAAAATCTACATTAGGCATATTTCATTTCAAAAATAGAAAAGTGCATTGCATTAGTGTTTCCATTTAATCATAAAAACAAAAAAAAATCGCCAACACCAACCCACCCCCCATTTGATCACGCGGTGCAATAAGAGCCATATCAACATCCACTTTTGCAGGTATAAGAAGAAGAGATGACAAAGAATGTAGAAGAAATGGATGGAGAAAATGACAATGAGGAAGATCCTCTCGGATTTCCCATTCAAGATACCGATGTTAGTGTGAACATGAAGAACATCCCTTCATTTTTTCTTCCAAAATTTCATGGTCTAAGGTCAGAGGATCTGAACCCCTTTCTCTTTGAATTTGAAATTGTTTGTAGATCTTATGGTTACTTATTAAAAACTCAAAAACTGATATTGTTTCCGGTAACATTGAAGGATAGAATTCTTAAATGGTTCATGAGTTTATGGACTAATTAAATAAGATCATGGTATGATATGCAAAATATATTTCTAGAAAAACATAAAGATCATGATCTTAAAGAAGAAATATTTAGAATGAATCAAAGAGAAGATGAAAGTATAGAGGATCTAATAGAGAGGTCATGTGTAATTTTAAGAGGGAAAAACTACATCATTTAGGATCTGACACACTAAAAAATCTCTTACTTAGAACAATTAGAGATGAGTGGATTGATCTCCTTGATCTCAAGAGTAAGTAAATCAACATCAAGATCAGTAAGTCAAGCTAAACTTGGAAATTTTCTTGATAACTTTAAAACAAAAATTCTTAGCAATTTAAGTGAACAAGTAAAAATGTTAAGAATTCAAAATGAGAAAAAAGAAGATGTTGATATTTGTGTCATCCATTTAGAATCACATGATGTTAAATATTGCTCCTCATTTCCAAGGTTGAAGGAAGTTTACCAAGAGGACAATGGAGCAAGTCAATTTCCAATGCAACTACGTTATGTAGCTCCAAGAGGACCATGGAAGCCTATTCAACCTAGTATGATGCAAGAATCTAATTCATAATTTCAAGCTTATGCACATCCATCTCAAAGTGATTGGAACACACCCTTTCCTTGGCAACATTGGCCATCTCAACCCCAAAACCAATCTTGGCAATGAACTTATGGGAGCCATCTACAATATTCTCAATATCCTCCATACCCAACTCCATGTTATCCCTACCATTCACGTCCACCACAACCCCAACCCCAACCACATCCATCTCAAATATCAACTCCCACTCAACTACCTGTACCACCATTTCCAAACCCAAACAATGAAGTAGCTCAGCCCACCTACAATGCTGAGGTACAACACTTCCAAACATCTCCTTTTGATCTCAATGATATTCATCTCAGCTTAGGAAGAATATTAAAAAAAAGAGATTCTCTTGATGTCATTGAAGGACAACATGCAGAAAAAGAAGATTCAAAAGAAAAGATGAAAGAATCATGGGCTGCACTTGATGAAGAACAGACAACAAAATCAGAGATTGAGAAAGCTCCCTCATGGTTACCATCAAATCCTCTCCCTCATGGTTACCATCAAATCCTCCATGTGTTCAAGAGAACAATCAACAAAAAGAGGAAGATTGAAGGTCATGGAAGAAGAAGATATCCAAGATGATCCAAATCAGCAAGTGGACCACGGACATCACAACTATATTGAAATATGGTTCTAGACAGTCATTAAGTTGCAGCAACAGTATCTTTTTCAATTGTGCTTGATCCTTTCAAAGTCAAATCATTTGGTTTCTAAAATCTAAGTACATATCAAATCATATATTGCAAGCCTACATATTAGTTTATATGTCATCTTGATGTGCACATGGCTCCATTGGAAGTATTCTTAAACCTAAAAGTAATTTTGTTTTTCAAGTAGGATAGGGTAGAAAAAAATGAAAAACAAAAGGAAAAAAATCAAATCTCAGGTGAAAACCTCCTTTGAGGTGTCTGAGATTGGCTCATAAAGAGAGCAAAAGAAAAGATTCTAGGCAGACCCACTAGTTGAAAACCTCATCGAGGCGGCTAGTAGGCCTAGAAGAAAAAAAAGAGAAAAAAGAAAAAGAAAATATGTGCTTCATGTATCTCTTTGATGAATGTAGGTGCCCTCCAACATCTACAAGCAACAAAAACAAATTGACACCAACAAACTGAGCCAACTTTTAAACATTTATACTCATTTACATTTACACTAGAACATCTCCCTATATCCCTTTTAACCTTTTATTATTTTCTACTTGTAATTATTTACAAACATTTACACCGCTACAACATCTCTCCAATATCTTTTTGCTTTTAAATTTAATTTAAAAAATGTTATAAAATAAAATAAAAATAATAATATATAAAATAAAATAATTTGATTTTGAAATGAGTGATGGTTTTGTGCATTAATATTGATAAGCATCAAATATTATAACAACGCTTAATCTATAAAAAGTAAATGTGCATAATTAAAAAGAATTTTGTTTTTATTGTAAACACTAATTTATGTAACTTATTAATTAAATTTAAATATAGTTATGAAATCAATTATTTAATTTATACAATATAAATAAATCTTAATTTAAAAACTACTATTCTCCGTTATATATTTTAATTTATTTTTTATTTAAATTTTTTTTTATCATTATTAATAAAAACCCAAAATAATTAGAAATGTTTAACCAGAATTTAAAAACAACAATATAACTTGACATATAATGATAAATCAAATAATAAAATTATTCATAAATCAAATAATAAAATTATTCAAATTTTAAAGAAATGAAAACTTTATTAACATGCGGTGAAGATCAAAACATATATAGTAAATCAAATATAAAATTTACACAAATTTCGAACAAACGAAAGCTTCATTAATATGATGCGAAGATTAGTGAATGAGTGAAGGTGAAAGACCAAGCATATGTGAATGAGTCCACTCATATATTTTTGTTTCTATTCATCTCGGTACTCTGGATTTCGATACTATTTAACGATATATTTAGTTTCTATTCATTTCACCGGAGATTTCAAAGGGTTATAAAATGTAAATCTTTTGGAAAGTTCTCAAAATTCACTTAATGAAAGTGGGGTGCTGCAATTGCCTCACCATTGCCTCACCAGGGTTCATGTATTTTTTTCTTCATGTGTGCATATATTTGCAGTGGCAGTTTGGATCAATACCCCCAACTCATTCCTGCTCGCGCCAACGAATTCCAATTTAAATACTGTAAACCGGCTACAATGATGGTAAACTCTTCGAAATTACAACAAATTTGTACAACCCGGAAACTAATCACAAAACGTATTAAGAAATTTCAAAACAGGTATGTGCAATCTAGAACAGGTCTATGGCCATGATTAGAACTCTGACCTTGTATTGTGTGACATAAATCATAAAAAATAAGGGGTAAAGTGCACCCAATGATAACCAAGATTTATTTTCATTTCTTTAAATTTCTTTCGTGTGTCTCCATCCCGGATTCCGTGTTTTTCTCTTACATATTTCTCCACTGACTTTGAGTCATCAAATACGAGAATATATGTATGCCGTAATATGCCCTTGGTCTCAAGAATAAGAGAGTACATAAATAGGGCTGCTCATAATTTGTTATCTCGTTAGGTTTCACAGAACTTGATTAAAAACAAAACATGTAATCAACTGTGATCCATCACCTTGACACAAGGTAGACACCATGAGAAATAGCGACCCCACACATCAAAGTAGTGGAAAACAAATATTTATGAATTCCTACTTGATTCACTGCATCACTTTTTGATCTCAAAGATACATCTAATTGTTTGTGAATTGTTACATTTTCTCTACAAATTTCTTTCTTCTGAAGAAGGAGCTCATCTATCTACCTTCACCGTGATTCATTTATTTTCTTATGTCTTCCTTTGTAATCTTCAAGCGATGGAATTAGTGCTCCAAACCCTCCTTTTCCATTTCAGTGACCTTCAAGTTCTTGTTTTTATTGGAAAGGCACAAATTTCACACACACTACAATAATATGAGTCGCCGCTTTTCTCTATTGATCACACAAATTTGACTTAACTTAATTACAATGAACCCAATCATAAACTTATATAACCTTAACTTACTAGTTATGGGATCATGCTATTTCTAGCTTCCTTGACTCAAATCCAACTACTTGTTCATGAAAACTCATACTAAATTAGGATTTTCCAAATATAGACTAAATTCAACTCAACCGCTCACTTCATGTATCACGTGTACACGAAAGTAATTACAATTTTCAACAATCCTCCTTAATTATAGCCATATGACTCAACATAACTCAGACATGCCTCAACATGACTTAAACATGACTCAACTATGCCTACTATGCTTACAATAGAAATTGAGCCAATCATTACTTAAACATGTCTTTTGGTCTAAGTCTCAACTAGGCTTACAATGATTCAAAACTTTTATAATTTTGCATTTTCTTTTTCGTTTCTTCCAAATTCTATATCCTCAAAACAAATTCATTCTTTGTTGCACTTTCTTGATGTAGGCTCCATATTTTTTCACTTGGTGTTGTTGCAATTTTTCTTTGATTTGTTTTGAATTTGTTTCGAAAAAGTCTTCTACAACTTCCTCTTCAACAATTCTTTCACTCATGGACTGTTGCCACAACTTCATCTTCAAAATGTGTTCTTCCTACTGCGTCTCGCACTTCATATTTTTCATCTTCTTTCTACCATATTTCTTGATAGCATAATCTAATTTCTTCTTGACTCCATCGCTGAAAGATAGTTTCAATGTTTTCTTCATCGCTTTCAGTAATTCGCATGTCCTTTCCTGCATCTTCTTCTTCATATTCTCTTTTAGCGAGACTGCTATCATGTTTATCTGCACACTCAAAATCAATGTTAGAAACATCTTCATTATGTTCTATAGTCAGAGATTTCTTCTCTTCCTCTTCCTTCTTTTCCTTCTCTTGCACTTCTCTACAAACCTCTGTTGTTGCAAACATATTGTCATCCACTTGGCTTCTAGACACAAGTGGGCTTCTCTCACCAAATAACAACATATTAATCCATTCTTTTGGTTGCATCATGTGCAACCAATCATCACCAGTTAAACTATCTTCATTAAAGGTAACATAGACACATTTTTCATCCACTCTATTGTAGGATATTCGAGCATGCATGTGCTCATTAACAATTTCAACTTCACCAAATTCATCAGTCGCGGCTGGATTCACCAATCCACATCTCAATTTGCAATTATCATCCACATATGTTTCATCATAGTGAGATTCACCATCATGTGCACCATCCATGTTACAGTGGAGCTCTTGAGCATTTATATGTTTTTTATTTGCTTCACATACAAAAACTTCAACTTCTCTCTCTCTCCAATTTTTACTGTGTCTTCTTCATCTTTCATCTATGCGGCTACACAGTGGGATCCATCAATGTCTTCACTCTCTTCTACTACTATTGTAGACTTCTTTGCCTATGACATAACCTACTACTGCATGCCACTCCCCCTTGCACCAAATTCTTCTTCCAAAACCTTCCATGCTTCTTTGGAAGATGGAGCTTCTGCTACATTTTACAAAAAATTCTCATTTAATGTTTTTTATTATAAAATTCAATGCTAAAGCATCACATACTTCATGATACGGGTTATTAGACAAGTACTTAATTAACTCTTTACCTCGAAGAAAGTAATATTTTGACAACCCAAAAAACAAAATTTTTACTAGTAAACATAGGAGGTGGTAGTAGATTGATGCAGGGGCATTCAACCCAAGAGAAAATCATTGTAATTAAGTAGACATAGGGGGTCATGTATTTTTAGGAAGTTGGATTCCTAAGTGATGAATAAATGTAATATTAGGCTTTTGAGTTCATAGAATAGGAATACATTAGATGTGTGAGATATCTTGTAAATACTCTTGAATAAGAGGGACATGAGTTAGTAATAATGACAAAAGAGTCTAAAGTCAATTAGGACTCTTTAAGCATTCCATGATTCGAGGAACTAAGGAGAGCTTTTAGGAATTTAATGAGTTAGAAGTGGACATAGATGATAGAGTACATCTAGGAGTTGGTTCAATAGATTTAGGAGTCGAACCAGGATGAGTTCAATAGAACTCACTGGCATATATGGAAGCCTACGGGCAATGTCAAAGAAAGAGGCCACAATAGTGAAGAATAGGACCGTGTGAGAAAAAGAAGTCTCGAATGTAATCATTTTTTCATATATATATATATATACAATGGTTTATTCCTGAGTGTGTTAGTATGCATGAAACGAGTATTTCTTGAATGAATTACTTATGAATTCGTAGGTTCTGTAATAGGGTTGTAGGTAGAATTCTGAAGGTCACGCAGAGGAGAAAAATGATTAAGAGGAATCATTACTGGTATTAGAATCTAATAGAAGATTAGAGTTAAGCTTAGAGGAAGTTGAGCAGCGGAAGCAGAAGGCAGAGTGCTGAAGAACTGCGTAGAAGAGAAAAACGATTCGAAGGAATCATAATGGATTGTTGCATCCATTTAAAAGGTCGAGTAATTCTCTGAAAGGACATTGGTTAATGGAGCATATGGAGGTAAGCTCAAACGGATTGAATTAAGCAGCATAAGAGCATAAGGCAAAACCTTTGGAAAACCCAGAAACCCCAGAAAATGTTGAAAATGGCAGAAAAAATCTAAGTAAAGAGATGGGCAAGAAATGAAGTATTAACACTCAACAGCCGTTGGATCTTGAAGATCAACGGCCAGGATCTAATCGCAGGGGAGATGAAGGAATATCACATCAACAAACTTTAACAAAGGAAAGCAGTTATGTAATAGTGAAAGCGGATTTCGGGCGGCTTCAAAACCGTAAGAGGTATTGAGTGCAGCGCATCCGATTCCACTGAGTGTGTGCCACGTAGCAGCGAGTGGAGTGGTGAAACCGCTTCATCGGGCTATTAAACCCCGTGGGTATTATCAACGTGAAGCCAAATGTGAACCGTTGGATCTACTAAGTGTAGATCAATAACGGAAGACCATCAAGCGACCTTTGAAAGGGGAAAGGATCTCGATCGTTGGTTCGATCACGAGATCTACGGTCCTGCTTTAATCAAAGATTGGGAATCGACGTATGGAAAGAGACTTGCGATAATACAAAGGGCCGATGGATGAACGGACCCGACGTTACTTAGAGCTACGGTATATAAACTTTGAAGTCCACCTTATATGGTTTGGGGCAGAAGTTTAATGTAATTCCTTTGTATTGTGTTAAAAAGTTGGGCCCGAGTATTTAAAGGCTTAAGCGTTATTTTAACGCTTTTGATAGTCGCATATCGGAATCGGAGGGGTGATGAGATATACATGTGTTAAAGACCCGCGAAAGAGCCGATAGCTGATTGTGATAAAGGAAATCCTTGGAAAGTGTGCATAGCCCATACCAAAGCAGAAAAAGGTATGTTTTGCAACATTTTCCTTTGTAAATGGTTTTTAAGGAAAATAGCGTTGATAAGGAAGATTATGTGTTAAATATATATTAACCAAAGGTTAAGAGGTAAGGTTATATATATGCGGGCTTAAGAAGTTATATAAAGGTTCTGAAGGGTTTTTAAAGTCCCGATAAGTGAGAATTAATGGGAGACTTT
This sequence comes from Pinus taeda, assembly GCA_000404065.3. Taxonomy (NCBI): domain Eukaryota; kingdom Viridiplantae; phylum Streptophyta; class Pinopsida; order Pinales; family Pinaceae; genus Pinus; species Pinus taeda. The sequence continues at coordinate 16,072 of APFE030542013.1, read as the reverse complement.
AACGAAGGTTTAAATAAAGGTTGTGAAGAGGTAGAAAATCCCAGTAAGAGGCTTAGGCAGAGTGATTGAGTTCCGATACAAAGGAACTGGTGATGAATGGGGCCTTAACCATTTATGGTAGAAGATTTGACTCCTTTGAGAAATAAATACCTGGGACAGATGTGTTTATGCATACCGTGGGTGTGTGCGGGGGTAACCCTACATCATTAGTGGTATCAGAGCAGATTTGTAATCAGATCAAAATTGTAATTAGAGCGGGGAAATATTTCCTATGAAAAGGAGGTTTCACATAGAAGAAAGTAATGTGCATAAGTTAATTGATGAATGATAGAGGCTACAACAAATTATTGTAGGGGAACTTTTGAATTTTTTTGGCAATTGTAGCAGTTCTAGCAGAGGCTTGGAGTAGACAGGAACAGAGGATTCCTTGAAGAAAAGTGAGAGCAAGATTACTTAGTACAAGTTTTGAAGGAAAGAGGACTTGGAGACCAAACGGAGGACAATCCATTCAAAGTGAAAAAGAATGGGAGAACAAGATCATACATAGATCTTGGAGGTAAGATAGTGTGTTTTGTTTCAAATTGAAATTGAAGATTGTGGTTGCAGATGAAGCATCTTAGCAAAGGATAGCAAGAGAAGTTGTGAGAGGAGAACCATATGTGTTCTTGAAGATAGGGTAAGGAAAACACTTTGATAGAGAAGTGGCGGTGAACCTGAAGAATCCAACAAGATATTGGACAGAGAGGACAGCTGGAGCGTTCTCAAGAGAGAGTGAAAGATTGCAGAAGCCTAGAAGGAACAAAGGTGTTGCTCAAGAGGAGGTTCTAGATAGAGGACCCGTGCTTACCAAAAGACTGAGTGAGGAGAGCTTAGTGAGGTAAGATTGCAGCGAGGAGGACTAGCTGTTGCAGAGGCTTGTTGCAGATGAGCGAGGAGCTCATGAAGAAAGAGGAGAAGAAGATGACTACTGATAGTCATAATAGAGGTTCAAAGAGAAGCTGCAACAGAGAATATGAGAAGAAGAATGCCAAAGTAGATGGCAAGAGACTGAGTCAAGAGGAGATTGACAAGGAGTTGGCTGAGATGAGAAAAGAACTTGATGTGTTAACAATGCAGCTAGAAGAAAACCAGAGACAAGGTTGGGTATTAAGGAAGAAGCCAGTGGAGTGGCATGAGATGCAGAGAAGGCTACAACAAAAGCAAGTAAAGTGGCTGAGGGAAAAACTCAAGGAAGTTGAGTTGGAAATGGAAGAGTACATTTGTGAACCAGAACAGGGAGAGATTCTAGGAGAAAGTGAAGACTACACCGAAGCTAAGGAATGGAGATCAAGCGAAGATCTCATGGACTATTGGGATAGTTCAAAACACCGTGAGGAGATGCTGACTAAGGATGAAGAGCTAATGTATAAGGCCATCAAGCCTAGTGATTTTGAACCTAATAGTTTGGGTGTGCTTGCAGGATGCATAGGAGAGGATAAACAATCTTGTGAAGCTGTCGAAAGCATGGAGGTGTATCTTACAGAAGATAAATACTCGGAAGTGAAGTTGAATAGAGCTCTTAAACTGAAGTATGAGGCACAATGTGTTTTAGGGGACAATGGTACTCTAGAGCAGCAGAGTATGATGAAGAAGATCTCTCAAATGAAGAAAGTATTGAGTTGTTACAACAGAAAGAACTCATTGACAAATTAATAATTGGAGCTCTTACAAGACAAGAACCATTCCTCGAGAAGGAAAGAGATGAAGTTGAGTTTGAGGAGCTGAATCACGTAGAAGATTCAAAACAACAAGGAAATGTGATAACTGAAGAGTCGAGTAAGACCACCAGGTCTTATGATTTTAAAATTAATAATTTGTGGATGGTTGCAGGTACATCACAGGAGAATGAACAAACTTCAGAGTTTGTTAGAGAGGAGTAGAATCTGAAATCTATTCAGATCAAGATTGAGATGGCAAGATCTCAGAATCAGAAGGAGACAAAAGAATCACCTGGGAGTAGGTAGTAGAATGATAGAGCTATCATAGAGGAAGAAGATGACAGTCTTATTTCAATGAAGACTGAAGAAATGTTGTTCCAAATAAATGATCCAATGAATGTCATTGGGGAAGGAAAGAGATTGTTTGAAGATGATATGGAGGTTCTTAAAGAACAAGAGGGTAAGGATGAAAGGGAGGTAGTAAGAATCAAATAATTTCAAAGAAGAGTTAACCAACAACAGGCTAAGGAAGAAGAAGTTCACTATTGTGAACAAAAGCAAAGAGATATCATTGAAATAGATGATGTGGAAGAGAGGCTAATTGATAGTCTCATGAGTTCTTTTGAGAATTAAAAACAACATACTGATGTGCTGGCAGAGGAGAAAGAAACAGAGTAGCAAACTGAATTGTTGCAAAAGGAAAATAAGGCACTGCAGCCTTATGTTTTTGATTTCAACAAGTATTTTGTGAGTGCAGGTTTTGTTGCAGACGTTGAAGGAAATTTGGCACAAATGAGCAGCTAAATCAAAATGAAAGAAGAAGATTCTGTGGTAGAACTTAATCCATGGAACATAAATGCTAAATTGTTGGAGAGAATGTTGGAAAGTCAGTTTTCAATACAGAAGTTAGATGTTGCAGAGAGAGATATCCTTAAAGATATTAAGGAAGATTGGGTTGAAGCAATGTTTACAATGATACCAAGAGAAAAGATAGAATAAAATAAACAATAATTTGAAGGGTTAGTAGACAACAGCAACAACCTGAAGCAGAGAGAAAGAGGTAACAGTGAATGGCATAATATGGACAATCCCAAGGATATACTAGAGATGGAGATTGAAAAGTTATGGCAGTTAATGATGAAGCAGTCCATATGGAGGAAAATGGTAGAAACAGGAAGAAAGATCAATCAGAGTTTGAAACTGATTGACAAGAAGAAGAAATTGGAGCAAAAGACAACAGAAGTGCAACAACAACAAAGGAACAAGACATTTGGATAGTTACAAAGCAAAGTATGGGATCTAGGAAGACAAAGACCAAAAGACACATGATTAGGAGATCATGAATATTTTTTACTTTGGGAGTCTGATGCAGGAGCATTCAACCTAAGAGAAAATCATTGTAATTAAGTAGACATAGGGGGTCATGCATTTTTAGGAAGTTGGATTCCTAAGTGATGAATAAATGTAATATTAGGCTTTTGAGTGCATAGAATGGGAATAAATTAGATGTGTGAGATATCTTGTAAATACTCTCGAATAAGAGGGACATGAGTGAATAATAATGACAAAAGAGTCTAAAGTCAACTAGGACTCTTTAAGCATTCCATGATTCGAGGAAATAAGGAGAGCTTTTAGCAATTTAATGAGTTAGAAGTAGACATAGAGGATAGAGTACATCTAGGAGTCGGTTCAATAGATTTAAGAGTCGAACCAGGATGAGTTCAATAGAACTCACTGGCATATATGTAAGCCTACGGGTAGAGTCAAAGAAAGAGGCCACAATAGTGAAGAATAGGCCTGCGCGAGACAGAGAAGTCTCGAATGTAATCATTTTTTTCAATATATAATATAATATATATATAATATACAATGGTTTAGTCCTGACTATGTCAGTACGCGTGAAACAAGTATTTATTGAATGAATTACTTATGAGTTCATAGGTTCTGTAATAGGGTTTTAGGCAGAGTTTTGAAGGTCGCACATAGGAGAAAAATGATTCAGAGGAATCATTACTGGTCTTAGAATCCAGTAGAAGATCAGAGTTAAGCTCAGAGGAAGTTGAGCAGCGGAAGCAGAAGGCAAAGTGCTAAAGAACTACACAAAAGAGAAAAACGATTTGAAGGAATTGTAATGGATTGTTGCATCCATTTAAAAGGTTGAGTAATGCTCTAAAAGGACATTGGTTAATGGAGCATGGATAGGTAAGCTCAAGCGGAATGAATTGAGCAGCAAAAGAGCATAAGGCGTAACCTTTGAAAAATCCAGAAACCCCAGAAAACATTGAAAATGGCGGAAAAAATCTAAGTAAAGAGATGGGCAAGAAGTGAAGTATTAACGCTCAGTAGTAGTTGGATGTTGAAGATCAATGGCCAGGATCTAATTGTCGGGGAGACGAAGGAATATCACATCGGCAAACTTTAATGAAGGAAATTGGTTCTGTAATAGTGAAAGTGGATTTCGGGCGGCTTCAAAACCGTAAATGGTATTGAGCGCGACGCATCCGATTCCACTAAGTGTGTGCCACGTAGCAACGAGTGGAGTGGTGAAACCGCTTCATCGGGCGATTAAACCCCATGGGTATTATCAACCCAAAGCCAAATGTGAACCGTTGGATCTACTAAGTGTAGATCAATGACGGAAGACCATCAAGCGACCTTTGAAAGCGGAAAGGATCTCGACCATTGGTTCGATCATGAGATCTATGGTCTTACTTTAATTGGAGATTGGGAATTGGCATATGGAAAGAGACTTGTGATAATACAAAGGGCCGATGGATGAACAGACCCGACATTACTTAGAGCTACGGTATATAAACTTTGAAGTCCACCTTATATGGTTCGGGGTGAAAGTTCAATGTAATTCCTTTGTATTGTGTTAAAGAGTTGCGCCCGAGTGTTTAAAGGCTTAAGCGTTATTTTAATGCTTCCGATAATCACATATCAGAATTGGAGGGGTGATGAGATATACATGTGTTAAAGACCCGCAGAAGAGCTGATAGACGATTGCGATAAAGGCAATCCTTGGAAAGTGTGCAGAGCCCGTACCAAAGCGGAAAAAGGTATGTTTTGCAGCATTTTCCTTTGTAAATGGTTTTTAAGGAAAATTATGTGTTAAATATATATTAACCAAAGGTTAAGACGGAAGGTTATATATATGCGGGCTTAAGAGGTTATATAAAGGTTCTGAAGGGTTTTTAAAGTCTCGATAAGTGAGAATTAATGGGAGACTTTAACGAAGGTTTAAATAAAGGTTGTGAAGAGGTAGAAACTCCCAATAAGAGGTTTAGGTGGGGTGATTGAATTCCGATACAAAGGAACCGATGATGAATGGGGCTTTAACCATTTATGGTAGAAGATTTGACTCCTTTGAGAGTTAAATACCTTGGACAGATGTGTTCATGCATATTGTGGGCGTAAGTAGGGATAACCCTGCATCACAGATCTACGCTACACCAATCACCCTCGATCTCTTTTCCGTATTTCGCTTGAATTCTCAGTTCGTCTACTGCGACTTGAACCTCTCTAAACATGGCAATGATCTCTACCTCTTCTTTTCATATACTTCAATCTCACTTTGCAACCCATGATTATTGTCTTTCTTCTCTCTTATGGTTGTTTTCCTTATTACATGAGGCTTCCTTCGATATCACCCTTGAAATATATATATATATATATATATATATATATATATATATTAATATATATATATATATATATATATATATCTGATTTTTAATATGCACCCCTATAAAGCACAATCTTGACCCACAAAATTGTACTGTCATGCTTGAAAAAATAGAAAACTTTGCAGACAAACAGAGCTTTGTAAGGCCCTAAATTCTCATTCAAATAAAACCCTTCTTAAAAAAAAATATATCTCGAACCTTTTCAGTAACCTTTTTAATAACTTTAAAACATGCCTATCTCCACGCATTTTTTATTTTATAAGCTCATTAAAAAACACCTCTCTATAAATAATCATTTTATTTTTATTTTTAAAACGAGACCCACCTTTCCTTTTCAAATGAACCCCTTTCAATTTTTTAAATCGAAAAACAAACTTTATTTTAAAGAGGAATCCCAATTATGTAAACGCCTTTTTAAAAATACCAATCCACTTAAAACAAAACTCATAATCACTTCCTTGACTGCAATATCAGTTTGTTTTTTTCAAATGTGGTTCACAATCACTGAGTGGACTGGTGGGCTCCAGTATTGCAGCAATAATGCTGCAACTCCTGGGACTCCCTTCTTTACTTTTATCAACCCGGTTGTTCGTAACAAACTTGGAAGCGACGGTGCTGTATGCACAAGTACTAGCTCTTGCCGCAGCTGTCACTTGGTCAGCTGGCACAAGTCCGCTAGGGCTTTAGCCAACTTCTATAAGTTCTTAGAAGAAGATTGTAAATGATGGATGAAAGCTAACTCAAAGGGGAGCTAATATACTTGCAGAAAGAAACTGAAAGCCAAAGAGGAATGCAAACCCTAGCAAACCCTAATTCTACCAGCTAGCTCTATTGATGCAACTCTGAGAATACAAACTGCTGAATGAGATGCCATTGACTTCAAAGAGGGAAAATGCACGTCTTAGACTACTTTTGTTCTAGAAAGTATCTTTTTTTATTTTCTTGCTTAAGTGTCGATTTTCACATGCATATGCTTGAACTGTGCTTCACTGTGCAAGAGTGGATCAAGGAAGAGGAATGCTTGGAAATAGTTGGAGAGGCTCAGAGAGGGTCTAAGGAGTCCCTAACACCCTTCCCCAGAGTCTCACAAGGTTTGGCTATCAGGAAACCTCACTTGTGAGCTTCTACAGGAAGTCTGCAGGGGTTCTACAGGAAACTTCAGAATTTCTACAGGAAACTTCAGAACTTCTACAGGATGTTTGGAAGTTGGTTTTTAGGAGGTGGATGAGTGAGGGAAGGTGCATGGATGGATCTAGAGGTAGGATAAGGGTCTAAACATGGCCTAAGGACTGGTGGGTGGTTCGGTGGAGAGGTGTGGAAGGCTGACTTGGCTCGAAGATGGTTAAGGCAATGTTGAGCAAGAAGGTAAGGTTTCGTAGACACAAAGGATAGATGGGAAAAGGGCAGCTCAGCTACGAGACAGAACAGGAGGCTTAGATGATGCTTTGGGAGGATGGATGAAGGAAGAGGATGCCCTGCACGATGGGCCTTGATCAATTCTACATAAACCTGCAAATGATCAAATCCAAAACTAATCTATTCTATCCATCAATCAACATAAATGAGCAACAACTTTATTTGGGAAGAAAAGATTGTACACCATCTATGTAAAGGAAACATTTCAGATGTCCAAACCCATGACTAATCTCTGCAACTAAAAAAGCACACTAAAAGATTGCATAAACAGCAAACTAGTGCTTTTGTGAGGCAGCACTGTTTCCTCGATTTCAACCCCAAATCCAATAAGGCCGAGGTGAAACCAGGAGTGTAGTTGTCTCTTTTCCTTGGAGATATTGCTGTTATTATCCTACCAAAACATCTAAACCAAAGTCATTCATAAACAATGACCTATCCTAGCATCATAACGAAATCTACTTAACAACAATTTGTTCAAATCCATAAAAGAGAAAAAAGTGATACGTAAAGGGAAAAAACAATAATACAGAAAGGAGGTCCTAGGCTCTCAGGTTGGGCCCAACCCTGAGAGCTTTGGCTCCTATGAAAAACTCAGACTTGCTAGGAAACCAAACTACTTCTCATTATCCAAAAAGATTCATAACAGTTATGCCAAAAAATGGCTACAAAGGAACAAAATAAAGCTGCTGCAGCACTGAAGTGCAAAGTACACAATAGGTTCCAAAGTCTTTTCACGAAGGTTGAGGCCTCAACATTTATAGATAACGAGGGACCTAGATGGCCTCCTCAATTTGTGGAACTCGGCTGTCAAACTGTGAGTCAAATAGTCCCTTTCTAAACGCTGATTGGCTGCCTTCTAGATTCGGCTCGGTGGTCTTTGGAGCTCGGAGTTGAAGGTGAAAATCCCGAGGAAGGGTTATTGAATGTCGTAGGCATCCCTCCTTCAAGTCCTAACTTCAGGCTTGGCTGCCTTATAGCTCATGATTTCTTTGACTTTGCTCCAATATATGTCAAAAACCTGAAATAGACACGTGTTAACCACCTAGGAAAAGTAAATTCCCCTATTCGTACCAAAGACACAAACATACTAAAAATAATGCATAAACTATAGAAAATGGTGGATTTGAACAAGGGCGAACAATGAAAATGAGCCAAATGAGCCCAATTGTTACGAATTTTGGGGGCATCATCACCCCCCTGCTAAAAGGTTGCTCATCCCTGAGCAACTAGTCCAGCTCCTCATCTTTCATCGCTTTGATGGCCACTTCACATCCCAGGCTTCTGAAGTAGTGTCCTAACAACGTCATGAAATCCAGCTTCCTCTCCACTTCTTCCACTGCTTATGCTCCTCCTCTCTGAACCCTCCCTCTAAAAATCCCAACACAAGGGTGGACTTAGCTTGAGGCCTATCCAATTGGCTTGGAGGTTCTGCATAGACTTCTTGTAGAGAGGTACCCGTGCCAAAGCCTCCCTCATCCGAGTTGGAGTGTGATATTCTCGACTCTTGAGGCTGTGGGACAATGTGTTCCACCTACGAGTGCAAGCATGAACACAATTGTCCCCAAGTAACCTCTCCATATCCTCGAAGTGTGCTATGGCTTGGGCCTGATGATCCATGTAATCTAGTAATCCATGGGAATTGTTTGCTAGGTGCTGGTGAGCGGATATCAGTGCTGTGGGGTCCCCTGGCTCTGCTCTAATCAGCAATGGGTCATGTAACTCCCGGTCCATGATATTCCTGACCTCAGCTGCTCTCTTCTCTTCGTGGTTTAACCATGAGGTCATTGCCATCAACTGCGTGTCCCCTACTGCTGTGTTGGGGTCCCACGAAGTGATGTTTAGAAGGGCCAAGTTATGGAGGTAAAACTCTGAGAGCTTGGCCTTATCTTCCGAGGAACTGGTGTTACATAAATCTGTGAATTGCTGGGGGTTCTGGATATGAGAGATGCCTCTCTGGGCCAATGTATTAATTTGGAACTGCAGCCACTGGTCCCGGAGGTACAGGCCATAAGATTTCGCCGGCTGCCTACATTGAAGTGCTTCTATTGCCCAACTGGCCATGCAGGCCAGTTGTGCCTCCTTTTCTGGCACCTGTTGCCTTAGTGATTGTATCTCAATATCTGCCTGCAGTCCCCTTTCATATAGCTGCTGGTTGAATTCCTCAAGATCAACTTGCATCTCTTCTTCCCCTTGAGGCTCTGCTGAGGGATCCTTGGCTGCCATGCCCTTTTCTTTCCCTTGTTCCTGCAGATGGAGCTGCTGTTTGATCAGCTCATTTTCTTCTCTCCATTTGGCTTGCTGGGAGCTTTCCACATGCCTTACTCTTGCCATCTCCCTTTGTGCTTCCTTGAGCCTTTCCTCTAGAGGCCCACTATCCGCTACTCCCTTAGATTTAGCTATCCTCATCCACGTGTGGGTTCGTACCCGTTCTTCTTCGAGTGCTAAAAACAGTGGCACTGTAAAATTTTGGGGAATAATTCTGCCTGCTTCCAAAAAGTTATAATAAGATCCCAAGTTGGGCTGTGGGCTTGGTTCCATGATAACATCTGGTTTCTCCTCCTTTGGTGGTGACTTGGCTGCTCCCTCCTCCTCTGGTGGTGACTCAACTGCCTTCTCCTCCATCTGCTCAGTTTCCTTCAGCCTAGCCAGAGTTTCCTGCAGAATAGCTTCAGCATCCTGTAGAGAGGCTTGTGAGCTCATTTTTTCCACTTTGTCCTTCCATGAAGATGCTTTTGGGCTTCCCCTCTCATAAGTAATGGAGGCTTTGGAGGGGGATTTATCCCTTGGCGTGGTAGGAGTATCCACAATAATGATAGGTTCTTTGGATGGAGGCTGGGGTCTGCTAGTCTTAATTCTCACACTCCTTCTTGCTTTGAAATATAGAGGAGTCTCCCGTTTTCATTTTTCTTTTGGCTTGGGAGGAGTACTTAGGGCGGCCAGCACAGCTGCTGCCTCCCTAGCTAATATTTCAGCCGATTTCTCCTGCTGTTGTTCTCCTTTCGGACTTCCTGTAGAAAGTCCTGTAGCGGCTGCTTTCTGGCTTCCTGTAGAAGCCGTTTTCAATTTTCCTGTAGAGGGACCTTGCTGTTTCCTTGAAGGAATTATCTGCTCCCTTCCTGTAGGACCACTTTGCTGCTTCCCTGTAGGAGCACTTTGTTGCTTCCCTGTAGGAGCACTTTGTTTCTTTCCTATAGGGGTACTTTGTTTCTTTCCTGTAGGGGTACTCTGCTGTTTTCCTGTAGGAATCGAGGGCACACTTTTAGCCTGCTTGGCTTCGGGAACTTTTTCTTTCATCTTGGCCGAGGTAGCCTTAGGGGTGCCCTTACTGTCCTGGACTTTCTCAGTCCGCTCTGCCCTGCTCTGTAGTCATTTTTCTCTGGGCGTTGGGGCAATCCCATCATCCCCTGTTTTGGCAGCTTGCTTTACTGGTGTTCCTTTTTGCTCCTTCTTGGGAGCTTTGCCCTGGGTGTCCTGTCTTTTGGTATTCTTCTCGGCCTGAGTAGGATCCTTCTCTTCACTGCTAGAGGAAGTAAGCTCCTCAGCTAAAACTCAGATGTCATCATCCTTTTTTATATTCCGGAAAATCTCCCATGAGAGAGGGACAGTGAAAGTGTGGAGTGCATCTTCCACGAGGAGCTTTATAAGCCCATGATGTGCTAGCTGGTCCGGTGTCCCTTCTCTGAGCTTGGTGGCACATTCAGTCATGGACTGCAAAAGGAAGTATGGAATTCTCAATTTCTGCTCCGAGGGGAGGTCCATGTGGTGCTTGAGTTCTGTGAGCAGTCGAAAATGATAACCATATATGATACTAAACCGCCCCTCGCAAGTGATATACTTCATAATTTGGAGGCTGACTTCACTCCAGAACGACTGTAGGCTAGTCCTCCTCACTCCGTTTTTATCCTCTGAGAATTGTTCTTCAGGCAAGAAGAATTCTTCTTTAGCCTTCTTACCCAGCTTCCTTTCCTCCTTATCCCACGGGATTCCCATTGGAAGATCAGTCACCTTCCTGATGAGCTGCGGTGTGAGTCTGAGGGTTAGTCCCCTGAAATTGAAGATGGCCAATGTTTTTGACTTCGACTCCAGGGACCGAAGGAATTCTTCTGTAATTTCATCGTCGTGCCCCTGGAGCTTGTCACAAAATGACATCCATTGTGCACAGGAGAATAGTTCTACCACCTCAGGGGTCTCCCGTAACTTCTTTAAGTCTGATGGTTCCTTACGAATGAACCCGCCCGACATGATCAAATTCTGTGTTTGCGCTCTCAGACTGAGAATTCTGAGCGGATTCTTTCCTTAGAGCGGAAAAAAAAAGAGACCTTTGGTCGATTACCCTGCTGAATTTGCCTACTCAGATGTACAGAAGAAGGATTTCGAGAATTTCCACTCGGAGCGTAGAGCCATGTCTCCGTTATACACGCAGTGGCATAAAAGTTACAGTTTTGACAGTGTTTCGGCAGGGTATCACCCTCTACAGGAAGGAATTTTCATTCATGCGTGAAGAAAGTTGCTCATGCAGATGACTACAACGATTCTAGCAGCGACGCATATATCAAACCAGACAGAATTTCACTTGAATTTTCCTACCCCTTTTCTACATCGATTGCACCACCTTTGAAAAGAAATTTCCTTTGCATGGGGAGGTTAAATTCTGCCTACCTCTGAAATTCGCCACCCTCGACGTGAACAGTCTGCACTGCTGCGGATGCCGCGTTTCTGTAGTGCAGTTTCCTGTAGGAATTCATTCTTGGCTTCCGGAGGAGTTTACGGCAGCGCAAGACCAGTCTGAGCGGTAGCAGGATGCTTGAATCAGGTAGAAAACTTCGGGTTAATCACTTGCAGAGGAAGAGGACGCACATTCGGCTGGGAAACGGTTGTTTTGTAAATGACTGCAGTGCGTCATAAAAATCCACCGGCCGATTTCGAATTGCTGCGAAATCCATGGCGCGGGGTTGAGCTGTCCCTGATGGTCCGTTGGCCGACGTCACCGTAATCATATCCCAGCGTGCCCCTGACCGCCAAATTCTCTCCGTTGGAGTTACCGCCGCCAATCTTGTCATACCTCCGCTTCTTCCCGACTGGACATTTCCCACGTGCCAATTATCCATCCTTCCTGCACAATCGATCCAGTTCGGATCCTACGAGGCCGTTTAACGGGTTGTGGTGGCTAGTTGAGCGGCAACCAGCCTTGTTCAATCCGCCCATTTTGAAAGTTGTGCACATTTAGAGTATAGTTTATGCTATGGGACGAAATAAGTTTAGTTACTTACCTGTGCGGCCATGGACGTGATTTCTTCCAGGGTTCAAGACGATGGATGACGGATCTACATGCTGCTGCTCTGTGGTCAGGTGCTGGAGCTTCCTTGCATTGGCTGCTGCTGGCTGGGAGTCTTGGAGACTCGTTCCTCTGGTGGAGAACATGGCATGCACCGATTCTGTGAGCTGCTGGTGTCTTCGTGGCAGGTACTCCAGCTGGATCAGCTGCTACAGGATTCCTGTAGGACATCCTGTAGCTGTTTCTCCCCCTGGGGTGCATGCTGACATAATTCGACTCTTATTGCACAGGTGAAACGTCTTGAGGTTGCCTAACAAGTGAGCGCTCGAGCCTCAGGAGACCTTGTTTCTGAAATTGGAAAGAAATACAATTTTCCTTATTTGAAAAACAGAGCTTTCTTTGCATGTGCATGTATTCTTGCTCATATTGGAGTGGTGGTAGTGAAAAGCGGTGGAGCGAGTGGGGGATGATAGAAAAGGGTGGTTGCATGCCCCCTCAGTCGACTTAAAGCTCCAAATCTCTCCTTGTAGTTGATTCTAGCCCACTCAAACGTTCTACAGGAAGTTTCCTGTAGAAATACAGAACTTCCTGTAGAAAGTCCTGTAGCTTCCTGTAGAAGGCCAAACCATAATCCGATTGTGCCCAAATTTTGCAAAAATGAGTGTTCATGGTGGATGTGCATGAGAGGCTGTCTGGTAGCTTGATAGGAACTTGTGTCTGTGAGTTGACAGTCCTCCTTTGGTGCGCTGTATACCTGCAAAACTTCAAAGATCAGCTGATTTTTTTCTTCTTGTTCTCTTTTCCTTTTTTTTTTTTTTAAAGAGACAGTAGGGGCGCCTCAATGAGGTTTTCACCCCTACCACCTGCCCTGGGCGCCTTGAAAAGGTTTTCACCCAAGGATCTTTTATTCCCATTCTCTTTTTTTTTTTTTTAGAAAGACAGCAGGAGCGCCTCAATTAGGTTTTCACTCCTACTACCTGCCTTGGGCGCCTCAGAAAGGTTTTCACCCAAGGATCTTTTTTTTAGAATATGAAATGAGGCTCAGGGTGTGCCCAAAACAGAGGTAGAACCCTTCTCTATGACCAACACTGATTTTTCCATAGTTTTGACGAACTCTTGCCTTGACAGAGGCTTCCTGTAGATCTTGAGTCGATGTCCATTGATGAGCATGGGGATGGCTTCTTAATCAATAGTTCAGATAAGAACAGAGTCCCTTGAAATCCTTATGTCTGGAATCATATAGCAGCACCCAATCTCCCGGCTGGAATTGTTTGTCATTGAGGTGCCGGTCATGCCACACCTTCCTCTGAAGTTGAGTCACTTCTGAGTGGAGGAGGGCCTGCATTTGAAGTTCATCCAACCCATTCAGTTGCATTAACCTTTCTTGTTGAGCATGACTGAGGTCTAGGTCCAGCTGAGCCGCCATTCTCAAGGTGTTGTACTCAAACTCGATTGACAACAAAGCTCTCTTTCCATAGACCAACTCATAGGGTGTGAAACTGGTTGTGGTCTTCCAAGTGGTGTTGTAGGCCCAGGTGGCCTCAACCAGGCGATATTCCCAATCCTTTCTGCTGCTGCTCACCACCTTGGTCAAGATCCCCTCTAATGCTCTGTTGGTGACTTCCACTTTCCCATTCGCTTGAGGATGATATGGGGTGGAAGTCCTATTCTTGATTCTGTGATGAGCAAGGAGATCTTCAATCAAATTGGAGGTGAACTGGCTTCCTTGATCGATGACTATCTCTCTTGGGTAG
>APFE030542000.1:109213-172428 GCA_000404065.3 Pinus taeda | reverse complement strand
ATTGATTGATTTATAAGTCTTAAACCATTCTCTATGAATGCACATGTGATTTGATGCACCAGAATCTAACAGCCAATGTTGATCATGATTAGACAAATTAACTGATAACACTTCATCACTCATACCTGAAACAGATGCCGAACCTGTATCTGTCGTGTTTGCTTCTTTTTTCTCTGTCGAAAAGTCTTCTTTGGATGTTTGCTGTCTCTTCCAACAGTCCTTCTTCAAATGTCCCTATTTGCCACAAAATCAACACTTTACCTGACTCTTCTTCCCTTTCGATTTTGAACGCGAGTCGTTGTGCTTACTGAAGCGTCTTTCTTTAGAACGACCTCTGACCATCATTGCTTCTGATGTAGAGGTTTCTGAATTTGACCTCTTCCTTGTCTCTTCGGACAACGAAGCTCCAACAACATCATCAAATTCAAAGGTTTCTGATGAACTAAGACTTATAGAAGTAACAAAATGATCCCATGACTTGGGCAACGAGCATAATAAAGTTATAGCTTTATCTTCTGATTCAAATTTTACTTCTATACTTTCTAATTGCACTAGGAAAGTATTAAAGGTATTCAAATGATCAGTAATAGATGTACTTTCCTTCATGCGCAAACTGTACAACTGTCGCTTCAGAAGAATCCTATTGGTTAAGGATTTTGTCATGTACAGCTTCTCAAGCTTTGTCCACAAACCAGCAACAGTTTTCTCTGACACGATGTTAAATAAAACATCATCTGCCAAACACAATCGAATACCCCTCAGTGCTCTTTCATCCAAGTCGCTCCATTCATCATCTGTCATGTTGTAAGGCTGTTTGGCTTTTCCCAACAAAGCCTTCGCCACGCCTTGTTGCACGAGTAGATCATACATCTTCACTTTCCAAATTTCGAAGTTATTTTTGCCATTGAACTTCTCGATCTCAAAACGAGCACTTTGACTTTTTGCCATGTTGTAACAAACAAAATCTCCAATTCCAACTTTTTAATAAATGAAGTTTTTATTGAAAAAATGCCTTTGCCTTATACTATAATGCCTTTATAAAATGCCTCTGCTATACCATGTCATTACAATTTTAAAAAACAAAAAAAATTGCAGTTTTACCAAAGAGAAAGGGGCTTGGCGCTCCTCAATGGCGGAAGATCCGCGCCACAAACAAAATCGATGCAAGGCACGAGATTGGCACGATTAATCCTTGCGTTTCCGCGCCAATAGCACTTTCTGGCGCGTTGGCGCGATAATAAGGATGAACACCACGCCAGTTGGCATGACTATTCCTGAATAAACCGCGCCAACCCTTCTTTTAGCTCAAAATTGGCGCGACTGTTCATGACGAAACCGCGCCAACGGCAAAGTTCCACCTTTCGCAGTAGACTTGGCGTCTCTGTCACACGTACCAGCTCCACAACATGCTCTGATACCAATTGTTGGAGCAAACAATGCGCAGCGGAAATTTAAAAAGGCATACACAGCACATACAAAATCATAAAAAATAACACAAAGACTTAACGTGGTTCACCCAACCAATCTAGGCTACATCCACCAAAACGGAGGCATTGGCAATCTTATTATTCAACAGGAGATTACAACAATTTTAATTCCTCACATACTCTCTTCACTACTCACTATATCCTCTACGGGCTTATATTTTTATAGCTAGGAGTAGAAAACTGAATCATAAATTCTCTCACAACAAATATAGGATGCAATAACTCCTCAACAAAAATGGAGCTAATATAGCAACAAATCCTATTGTTGTCACCTACATGAGATTTTTGCCAAATTTAATAAACAGAAAATCTCAACACACACATTGCGATGGATGTTTGCATTGGCATAAAGGCTTAATTTTGAAATTAACTACTTCATTAAGTTAAAATATATATATTTTCGTATTTCTCATAATGTTTGGTAATAAAATATAAAAATTTATTTATCATAAATTATTTAATAGTGAGCATACTTGGAATCCACAGAAAATTAAAATTTAGACATGAACGGCTCGGTTAAAAG
The DNA here is from genome assembly GCA_000404065.3 of Pinus taeda. Lineage (NCBI taxonomy): Eukaryota > Viridiplantae > Streptophyta > Pinopsida > Pinales > Pinaceae > Pinus > Pinus taeda. The sequence continues at coordinate 170,418 of APFE030542000.1, read as the reverse complement.
AAAAAAATGGAGTTTATAGATTTATTCTATTTCGGTCAAGAGAATGTTTTGCTACATTAGAAGTTGAATAAACACAAGAAATTTGGAAGCCCCTTTCGCTTGTCTACAAATAATGCTATTTGAAGAAAATCAATGCGAAACGCAGTGTGGTGTAGGTGTAAGGCATATGATAGAGCAGACATGTCTATGTATGCCAAAGACTGTTTCTATTAAGGTTTCAGTCATTAAACACCCAGATGGGTGTACTGTAGCTCATTCTCTCCAGGGGATGAATTTTGGAATGAAACAATACAGGTTGAAGATGGTTTAGTCAAGACTGATGATATTGACATCTATGGTTGAAAAGGGAAAACGCAGAGGTGATAACAGAAGTCTAGGGCCTACGAGGTCCGAAGAGTTCAAACCTACCCTCTGATACCAAATGTAAAAACCTAATCAAAGTAAATTGTTAACAGAATTGACAATTACAGCAGCCATTAATGTAAAGACTGGCACAAAGTAAATTATTAAATTCTACAGAATTGACAATTACAACCATTAATTTTTTTACCTAATTTACACAATTACAGTATATGCATAATTCATCCATTTAATTCACATTTTCATACTTGGTTCCCTGGTTTGATGTCAATTCCTTACTAATGTAGCTCCAATTACTTCCGATACCAAATGACTAAATCCTCCCAGCGAAGCTTAACCTTGATACTCAGCTCCAAAATACTTCTTAATTAGAGTATTTTAGTCCCCATTTAATTCACATTTTCCCTGGTTTGATGTCAATTCCTTGCTAATGTAGCTCCAATTACTTCCGATACCAAATGACTAAATCCTCCCAGCCAAGCTTAACCTTGATACCCAGCTCCAAAATACTTCTTAATTAGAGTATTTTAGTCCTCGTGCCCAAAAGCCTCAAGAATAATTGTTGAGTGACTTCTTGCTCAGTGCTGATTTCGACTTGGGTACTCTGTTCAGAATTCAATCTCCCACTATAAATATCCTTTTCCTTTCCTCAACCGATCCCCCTTCTACCTAAGGGTGTTGGAATAAATACTCTTCGCAGGTGGTCACTGCCTTCTTCTGCCTTCATTTAAATTTTATTCGACCTTATTTGACAAGTAAGGCTTTCATATGTAATGTGAGATAGGATGTGTTTTTATTTTGATATGATTGACGCAGTTACATTTAAATGATTTTTTTGACTTTTATAGAGCTTAATTTATAATAATAAAATCTATATATATATATATATATATTATATATATATATATATATATATATATATCAAATTTTGTTATATTAATTTAAAAACTTTATATATATATATTAACAATAATATGACTTATAACTCAACTCTATAATGATTAACATTTACATTAGAAGGATTGAAATTGTAAATTTTATTTAACAATTTGGTAAGTACAAAGTATTTAATACGTATATTTGAGTGTAGAATCTCTTTTCTCAATAATTTAGTATTTAGTGTCTTTTCATTTAATTAAATATTTTTCTTACTAAGTATAATAGTGCAAGACATGTGATGTGTGCATATATAGTTATCATATACATAAATCGTATGTATGCTAATACTCTTTTGTCTTTAGATTGAAATGGGTCATTACATAGTGGTGGTAGGCATGATGCCACTCAATCATCATCTCTAGTCAGGCCAAATTCCTTTACACATTTTCACAATTCCCGTTCCCAGCACCTAGTACAGTGGTCACACCACTGCCTTTGGTGCTGCTGGGAGGGAATTTGAACTTAAAAATTTGAGGAATTCAAAACTGAAAACATAGACTACATCAATTTTAAATGCAAATTGAACGAGGATTTCATGAACGTGAATTAAAATAGGGAGAAAGATGACACAAGATGCAAGAAACTAAGATGAGGTGTGTATTGCACACAATATAGAGCTTGCCAAGAAGCACACAACTATCTTAGGCTAAAAAACAATTGGGTTTATCTTAGTAGTTGCAAAGAATGTTGAGATCTTCCCATTCAAGTTCAATTTTCGTGATATGATGAGCTTTAATGTGATAGTTTCAAGTCTTGTTGTTGAGAATTAATAATCCTTCCAACATTATAGCATGCATATTCCTCATATGGAATAAAGCTGTTTTAGAAGGAATGGTTAAAAAATTAATGATTTGCTACACAAATGAGTTAAACTCTTTAGCCTTGAAACCATTTGAGCGCGCTTGAATTTTTAAATATTTACCAACATGTTGACCAGAAGTTTGGCATGTTTTCCTGTTTAGAGTATCTATACCAGAAAGGTTAGAGGCTTTAATATGTTAATTGTCAGTGAACGACCTTGTTAGGAAATATCATATATAAAAGACTGACCCAAAAAATGTTTTTGGAATCAGTAGAGATTTCTTTTATTCAAATGGGAAATGTGCATATATGGAAATATCTTCATATTTCTAATCATTTATGTTGCTTAGAGGGAAAAAATTCATACATAAGATATCTGCCAATAGCAGAGTATACATTATGCAGAATTTACTTGTTATACTGTTAAACCCAGAAGAGCTTGGACAAATGGTCCTGAAGAACTTGGGCAAATGGTCATTTGGCTTGTTTTATCCTAGTAAACAATATACACAAGAACATTGATTTTACAATAATGACAAAAGATAAATACGAGTTTGTAGAATCAATATTAGAAAATACATAGGTACAATGACATAGTTACACATTTTACTGCGGTAGAATAGGTAGTTGAGTAACACTTCGACCTGCTATGACAGTACTGGAGTTAACATCTAAGAATGGGGCCGCATTCTCATGTCTTCCATTCAAATCTGATAATTATTTTCTTTCTTGTCAGCAAGTAGAGGTAGAATTTGCAACCTCGAATCTAACTCTGTACCTGATTTCTCTGTTACTAATTGATAGCTCTCCACCAGCTTTATTTGACGAGCAATAATGTCAGCACATCTTGGAAGAAGTTCAACTGGCTGCCCTCCTGGGATCACAATATATTCAATGGCAAGTCTGGCCTCCTGAGAAAGGAGAAATGCATTAGATATAAACTTACTGGCTACGAAATGAATTATTCCATCAATCTCTAAATACTAAATAGAGTTCAAAAGGTATTGACAGAGACAAAAGTATTCAGTTATACATCGTAAGAGAAAACATTTGTAATCAAGACCTTCAGCTGACAGAACCTATGCTATATTTCATTCAGATAACTTTTGGATAAGAGGGCGATATAAGGACATCTCTACCATCAAAGTATTCTTTGTATCCAGATTACAACATCATATTTCATCCAGATCATTTTTGGATAAGAAGCCAATGTAAGGACATCTCTACTACAATAGTATTCTTTATATACAGATTACATTAAGTCAATCAAATGCATTTGAAAAATGCACCAGAAGAATTACAAATCACTAGCTTGGATGCAACCAAAATGCTCCATCATAGTTAATAGAAGCTTTGTATCGAATTTATAATAATTCATTCAAATGCATTTGAAAATTACAACCAAGAAATACAAACCAGCTTAGATCCATCTTAACTCTGGATCTATCCAGTGCTGAAAGGGATCAAAATTCTTTTCACTAAAAAAAGGTTTGCATCTCAAGAGATTTGATCCCTCTCGGGATTTGGTAGATCTGGAGTTAAAATGTATCTAGGCTGGTTTAATTTCTCCCCTTAAATAGGCTATTCTACATGAATACCATAGATTCTCATAAACCTGGAGCTCAAAAACTGCTGACAATAATTTATAAAAATTAATAAAAATGATAATGTATTTTTATTATTTATTTTATTTTGACTAAGTTAAAATATTTACCCGACATTACATTATATTGCAAATTCTCTACCATACTAGGTTGGAAATCACCTGTTCCCAATTGCTCCCAACATGGTCAATAGAAGCTTATGTAAGACTATAGCAGTATCTATATAGCTATCAGGACTTTCTAAATCTAAACGAAAATAGATAAAACGGAGAAGGGCTGCCTCTGTGATTCATCATATAATTTCAGCAAATAATTCAGAAGATTAAAAAACAATGGTAACAGATGGAATAGATAGATCCTTAAAGAGATAATTTGACAAACCCTGACCCCAATATTGTATACAAACTGCAAGACTAGCATTATAGGTTGACCAAGTCCTATTAGATAATAAGCTGGCGCGGTTTCGCCCGCTTCTTCGGTGAACTTTGATAACTCGATGGATCACATGCCTCTTGTGCAGGTGATCTTCAATCAAATTTATTCCCTATCACCATTCAGTGGGAGGATATAAGGTTACCATTGTGGTGACTGGTCTATTCCGTAGAGCGAGCCTAAGAAACAGCTACAACATACACGGAAGGCGACAACCGCGCAGATTACCCAGTCCTATATGGGGAGGTAATGAAAATAAATAATAATACTTGGTTAATCGATTCTGGTAATTGAAATGTACACAAACGATATCCCTTAACGAGGAATATACATCGCATAAAAAGAGTCGAGAGGCTGTTTGGAAAGAAATAATTATCTAAAAAGAAAAATAAGCGGAATGTTCGAGGTACAAATTTCTCTTAAACATGGATACATGGTGAACTTTCATACAAGAAACAGAGCTGAGACAATGACTTATAATGAATGGTCAGAGCTGTTACAGTGCCGGCTTATGTGCAAAAGAAGAGAAAAATTAAAGAGCTATTAATTTATGTTCCTAACATTGTACTGTAGTAAAAGAAAAATTAAATAATGAGGAAAAATAAGAAGGTGAATGCTCCTCTGCGGCCCTTATTAGGATGTGTGTAATCCATCTGTAGGATTGGCAAAGCCCATTATAATGACTAAACTGCATGTAGGTAAGCCAAGAAAGACTATTCTAACTATTTTAAGTTTCTGAGTTTTTGCCGAAATCTGGCAAAATAATTTTTGGTCGCATTATGTTTATTTATTTGTTATTTACAATCTATTTTTAATGTATAAATGGATTCAGTATTTTGAAATAACAATTTATTTTTGAATGTATAAATGGATTCAGTATTTTGAAAAAACCTTGAGACACTCGAATTGTGCAGAATTCACCTATCAAACTTATAATTTCAACTAATTCCTGCAGGTAAATTTGACAAAAAAATAAGCTAAAAAATCCTCCAAAACATATTACAGTTAAACTACCGCATATTATATCACAGCCCTAGAAAATAAGCTAAAAAATCCTCCAAAACATATTACATTTAAACTACCACATATTATAGCACAGCGCTAGTATAGATGCTCCTTAAATTCTTTTTCATGCATTATCGTGTCTCTGTGCATTATTAACTCTGAACATAATTTTCTATTTATCTTCTTATGCAGTCAACCATCTTCGAAATGTTGCATCAAGAGGTAGGAAGATCTTAAGGAGAAATGAGACGCCATCTAGAGACGGTAATATTTGATCTTTGGGTCACCTATGGCTGAATTTTACCACTAGAAGGGATCCGCCCTCCATTATAGCTGCATCAAACTCTTGTATATGTGAAATCTCGAACATTAGAAAACATTTTCTGCAACATGTACTCGTCACCCACAAATTGACCTCCGAAATTTTTTTGATGGATTAATTGCAAAAATAAAACATGAGCACACCATGTTGCGCTTTGTGGAGTTTCGATTGTAATGTAACAGTTTTGTGAGATGTGGGTATCTGCCACTGTTACGAGAACGTAGAGGCTGGGGTATAATGAGAGTTGCTAGGAGTAGTAGGGGTATCTTGTAAAGGAAATTCTTTTTCTTTTGAGAGTAAAGAAGAAAGGATTAGAGGAAAGTTATTTGTATGGAGTAATCCATCACTATGGAGAGGTGGCTCCAACTCTTCTAGGTTCTGTAAATACTTTTCGTTTTGATGGCAATAAAATGAGCAGCTGAATGTAACACTTCCCAAGTATTTTTAGTTTTGATAACAATAACATGAGCAATTGAATGTAACCCTTCCCGAGCTTTCCTTTGTTTCTTAAGAAATTGTTAATTTTAGGTATGTTCTATGCTTAGAGCAATTTATTTCAATTTTCAAAGTTAGCCCAATATCTTTTCAAGATTAGCAATCACATCAGCGTTAAAGTAAACTGCAGATAGAACATAAACATAAATCGCAGAAGACAAGCCAAGACAAGAGGACACAAGATGTGGCGCTAGCTAGGGACAAACCCCAATGTGGGGAAACCCTTGATCAATTCTTCTTATTTGTTCTTCAATAATTCAGCAGAGAGAGATAGTACATATACATCAGAGGTCAATACTTTGACTTGACAAGAGAAGAGATCAGACATCAGAGATCTTCACCATGAAGATAACACAATGCAACAGATGATAGGCCTAGAGCAGCTCAACCAATTGCCCAGAATACTAAAGCTTTCCTTCTATAACGCTCTTCCTCCTTTGCTGCTTCACTGATCATGTCAAGTCTGCCCATCTGGCAACTTGTGTAAGCTGAAAGGACTGAAGCATTTCATAGCAGACCTAGACACTAAATGGAGCACAAACACTATGAGTTACAACATTCTAAATCAACCCCACAGTCCATCTATTGACTGCAGCTTGCATGCACATATTTACTCCAACGATACCCTGCCTTATAGGGTCTGAACACAGCACTTAAGGAGGCCTCCAACTGCGGGCTATGGCCTGCGGCCTAGCCCAGCAGTTCACTGTAACCTTGTCCCTTCATACAGTGATCCAATCAGCCTTCAAGCAGCAACCTCATAGTTCCTCCTCATTGGATATTTTTGCCCAGCATATCATACCCAAACATGGCCTTGCTGTCACCTTCAGCAACAGCAGCTAGGTGACTGTCTAAGGCTTCTTTCTAGACAGCAACCAACTATTAGTATTGCCTATGACCATCCTCCTAAAGCTGCAGATCATCCTCTATCTGTGAAACAGCAAGGGCTTCCTAGAACAGTCATCCTCAATTGTGGATTGAGGCCTTTAATGATAGCGTATTTAAGACACCTTATCACAGCGAACAAGGGCTTCTTTGTCACCCTTCACTGCGTATTAAGGTCACCTCTTCTTGACAACGTTTAGGGCTTATGACTATGCTTTGAAATAGCAGTTAGGGCATCTCCCTTTAGCCCTATGTTTAGATTTCTTTCTACTTGTTTGAGGGCTTCATTATGACAGCATAATTCATCTCCCTTTCGCCTGCGGCCAGATCTCCTCACTGCACTTCCAGCGTATAGGACTCTTCTCCTAGAGTCTCCATTATGACAACATATTAGAACCTTTAAGGATTGCGGATTAGGAGCTCCGTAGACACCAGATCAAGGTTCTCTTCTTGTTGTGTTTGAGGGTCTCTTGAGACAGAAAATTAGGGTCCCTTCATGACCTGCGGCTAGGGCATTTGGGACAACATATGAGGGCTTTACCTTTAGCTGTGTGAAGGCTTCTTTTACTACGGCTAGGGCTCCCTCTAGGATTCCTTAGATTTGTATTCAAGCTCCCTTAGACTAGAGAGCCTTTCCTTGGCTGCATTGAGGGCTTGACTTCACTGCCCTTCTCGACTGCGGCTAGGGCACGTCCAAGACTTCTCCTTTAGGGCTGCGTAGAAGGCATCTCCTCTAGACCTCCCTTTCCACCAAAAACCCAAACAAGTGGAGAGTGAGATCACAAGAGATGAGTGTTAAATGACTTGAAGACCTCTCTTATTTATACTAAAATGTTGAGCACAAGTGGGGTTTATTTGGTTGCTAGCCGACCTTGACGAATTGTCCCATAACACTAATAAATCCATATCTCCATGAATACTTATCAGAATCGGATGCTCTTTAGATCAATCCTACACCTCTCGATGAGAGGGATCCAAGAAAAATATCAGCGGCCATTAATAAGATGACCCACATGGAGTTTGGCCCTAGTTGCCAATTTTAACATTCCCTCTCAACTAGGGAGAACTCCATCCGTTGATCCATATTTCCGATTGTACTATCTCTGCTATTAGTAACCTTGCACTGCTCTGCTAAAGCATGAGAAGAACAATTGATTGAGAATGTCTCATACCATTCTCTACTGACCCGAAGTCAGATTCATATGAGGAGAGTGTGTCATACCACTCTTACTGACCCGAAGTCAGTTTCAATTGATCCCAAATCAATATCACAAAGGAGTGTTTCAAACCACTCATACTGATCCCAGATCAGTTTCATTGATCCCAGATCAATGGAGGTCATCCTAGCATAGGGAGTATGGTAGATACAACGATGCATCCATCGATAGTACTACTAATGGTCCCTAACCCCATTTCCCTACTCATTGATCAGATGAGAGGTACTTCCCATGATTCCTAGACTGCTTCGGTAGGATGCCTCGACAGGAGAACTAATCATCCTAGCTCACAGGAGAACGAATCATCCTGTCCCAAGGTCGCCTCGGGGTATCACAAGGGAAGGCTAAGCTATTCACCCTGTACACAGCGCACCATTAGGGGAGGGTGACTCGCCCTATGGTCGTGTGTTGCTCCAGTAAGTACCCCAATCCCCCCAGAGCTCCCCGAGCTCAATGCATGGAACATGCAGGCAAGACCCTTATGCGAAGGTCTCTCAACGACTCCAAGTCATTCAGGAAAGTCACAGATTTGACCTTTCCCCGAGGCTTTGACAAAATCTCTGCGACCTGTAAATCAGTCTCAATGCGATGGAGCCTCCTCACTCATCGACTTACCATATCCCAGATAAGGTAGAATCTGATGTCTATCTGCTGGAGCAATCATCGAATACGAGATTTCTCAACAATCGAATCCCCCCTAGTTGTCATAGAGGATCATGGTGGTATTAATCATGTATACAAACAGCTAGCTAAAGAGCTTCCACAACCATGCAACTTCATACGAGATCATACTCGTGGCTATGTATTCGGTCTTAGTGATGCTTCTAGCAACCGACTTCTGCTTCTTGCTCATCCATGATATCGAAGCAAAACCCAAAAAGAACCAGCACTGAGAAGTACTCTAGTGATCCTCCACATTGCCAGCCCAGTCAGCATTCAAATAATCATGCAGCGTCATATTTCCGACAATGTATCTCAATCCATGAAAGATTGTGCCCCGAAGATATCTCAGAAGATTCTTGGCACCAATTCAGTGAGGCTCAACCAAATATGAGCTCACCATGCTAGTCGCAAAACATATATCCAGACGGAAGTTCACCAAGAACATCAATGCAAATGAGTTTATGAAACTCAGAGGCATTTCCCAAATTTGGTCCAGCATCACCATCATATAACTTCTGAAAGTTAAGATCCTCGAGGTAGTCACAGGCTTGCAGTTTACCATTCCATCTCAGGAATCCAACTCCCTCTTACTTCTGCAAGTGAGAGGGTTTGCCCCTGTCAGAAATAGGTCGATCTTAGAAGGTGTCAGTATGAGAGGTCTATCATCCACAACCTTCAAACAATGGTTTGGATCGGCTTCACTCTTAGTGAATCTCAACTTCATCTGACAGCTATCAATCCTCTCATATCAAACCCGGGGTGATTTGCGTCAAGCCATAGAGGGCTTTCTTCCACCTGCACACATGAGATTCCCGATCATGAATTTCTAACCTCCTTGGGTTGTTCCAAACTTGTGGACCTGCTATATGAGGGGAATGGTCCCCTTGTAAGATTTTACTTCGATACATCTCAGACATGTACCTTCATGCTCCTTTTGAATCCAAGCATCTCTGTCATCATCTGACTCACAGACCTTCGGTGCTATGTGTCAACTAACATGGTCCCTAATGGACTTTTTGCAATTTGATACAAATTGCCAACCCTGAACCCATGACTAAAAGCATCTTTGAAAATTCTATTTTCAAACACGTACCTTTCCATCGATGAATGCCACACTGAAACCTTTGACTTCCATTGCCAAAATGGACACCAGGGTCTTGCGATCAGGTACATAAAAGAGATTTTGTAAATGAATCAAGTCACCCTCATTCAATTGAGGGGTAACACCCTTTCAGCGATAAGTGGCATCGACTCCAAGTATAATCCCACGAATGTTTCCATCTCTACCAAATTAGAGAGAGAGCACCCTTCTATTCGATGGAGTGCCTTGAAGCACTACAATCAATAAGCCAGATTCCCAAAGAATCTGGAGGAGAGAGCCAATACAAGATAACACTTCTTTATCTTATCAGAAAAAACATTTGATTCTTTGCTTTCTCTGAAGAGTCGGTTGTTTCCTTGATGACCTACACTGTCATTCCTCTGATCATTGAAGATGTCCCTGGAATGATTGTTATCATCATCAAGTGATGTGTCCCTGCCATTCAGACACTCCTTTGCATAATGGCCGAACTTATTTCAACCAAGGCATCTGCCTTTTCTTCCTCCCTTAGATATGGACTTCCCATAGAAGTGATCTTCAGGTAGGCCATTAGAAACTACCGCTGTGCCATTCTGATAATATTCTCTGCTTCAACTTCACCCTTGGTGAATTAGAAGAGGGATGAGGAATCCATTGATCCTTTTGTCCTTTCCCAACTGCCTTCCGTGATTGCTCTTTCACTCTTGCTTGGACTTTGTCTTCACCTTAGCTCTTATACCATGTTAATTTTAGGTATGTTCTATGCTTCGAGCAATTTATTTCAATTTTCACAATTAGCTCAAAATCTTTTCGAGATTAGCAATCACATCAGCATTAAAGTAAACTGCAGATAGAACATAAACATAAATCGCAGAAGACAAGCCAAGACAAGAGGACACAAGATGTGGCGCTAGCCAAGGACAAGCCCCAATGTGGGGAACCCTTGATCAATTCTTCTTATATGTTCAAAATATTCAGCAGAGAGAGATAGTACATATACATCAGAAGTCAACACTTTGACTTGACAAGATAAGAGATCAGACATCAGAGATTTTCACCATGAAGATAACACAATGCAGCAGATGATAGGCCTAGAGTAGCTCAACCAATTGCCCAAAATACTGAAGCTTTCCTTCTATAACGCTCTTCCTCCTTCGCTGCTTCACCGATCATGTCAAGTCTACCCATCTGGAAACTTGAGTAAGCTGAAATGACTGAAGCATTTCATAGCATACTTGGATACTGAATAGAGCACAAACACTGTGAGCTACAACATTCTAAATCAACCCCACAGTCCATCTATTGACTGCAGCTTGCCTGCACATATTTACTCCAACGATACCCTATTTATAGGGTTTGAACACAACAATGAAGGAGGCCTCCAACTGCTGGTTATGGCCTGCGGCCTAGCCCAGCAGTTGACTGTAACCTTGTCCCTTCATACAGTGACCCAATCAGACTTCAAGCAATAGCTTCATAGTTCCTCCTCATTAGATATTTTTGCCCAACATATCATACCCAAACATGGCCCTGCTATCACCTTCAGCAACAACTGTTAGGTGACTGTGTAAGGCTTCTTTCTGGACAACAACCAACTGTTAGTATTGCCTATGACCATCCTCCTAAAGCTTCGGATCATCCTCTAGCTGTGAAACAATAAGTAAGGGCTTGCTAGAACAACGATCCTCAAGTGTGGATTGAGGCCTTTAATGATAGCGTATTTAAGACACCTTATTACAACGAACAAGGGCTTCTTTGTCACCCTTCACTGCGTATTAAGGTCACCTCTTCTTGACAGCGTTTAGGGCTTATCACTATGATTTGAAACAGCAGTTAGGGCATCTCCCTTTAGCCCTACATTTAGATTTCTTTCTAATTGTTTGAGGGCTTCACTATGACAACGTAATTCCTCTCCCTTTTCCCTGTGGCCAGATCTCCTCACTGCACTTCCAACGTATAGGACTCTTCCCCTAGAGTCTCCATTATGACAGCGTATTAGAACCTTTAAGGATTGCGGATTAGGAGCTCCATAGACACCAGATCAAGGTTCTCTTCTTACTGCATTTGAGGGTCTCTTGAGAGAACAAATCAGGGTCCCTTCATGACCTGCGGCTAGGGCATTTGGGACAACATATGAGGGCTTTACCTTTAGCTGTGTGAAGGCCTCTTTTACTGCGGCTACGGCACCCTCTAGGATTCCTTAGATTTGCGCTGAAGCTCCCTTAGACTAGAGAGCCTTTCCTTGGCTGCGTTGAGGGCTTACACTTCACTTCCCTTCATGACTGTGGCTAGGGCACGTCCAAGACTTCTCCTTTAGGGCTGCATAGAAGGCATCTCCTCTAGACCTCCCCTTCCACCAAAACCCCAAACAAGTGGAGAGTGAGATCACAAGAGATGAGTGTTAAATGACTTGAAGACCTCTCCTATTTATACTAAAACGTTGAGCACAAGTGGGGTTTATTTGGTTGCTAGCCGACCTTGACGAATTGTCCCATAACACTATAAATTGATATCTCCATGAATACTTATCGGAATCAGATAATCTTTAGATCAATCCTACACCTCTCGATGAGAGGGATCCAAGAAAAATATCAGCTGACATTAATAAGAAGACCCACATGGAGTTTGGCCCTAGTTGCCAATTTTAACAGAAATAGATAACTCAAGTCAGTCTCTGTGTTGCTCGTTTGATTACAATTAGCTGTAAAAATGATTAAATTATTTTCCGTGAAAGTCTTATTTTTCACCTTGACGATATCGTTCATGAGGGAAGGCGTTTGTTCCATGTGAACAATACAAACCATGCATCTCTTACATTCTTTGGCATGGACATTTTTCTATCATGTGTATAAAGATCAATGCCACAAATTCACTGTGACTTGTAGGTCAACACACAATAGCATGGACATAAAATGTTGTATTTAGAGCCCACAATTAATTAAACAAGAAAGAAAAAAAAACACACAAGAACAAGAAACTGAATGCATATACATAGACATAGAATTTTGCGTGGTAAAACCCTGACAGTTTGTCAAGGAAACCTCCACAGAGCAAAAGATTGGAATGCTTATTATTCAAGGTCAACAATGGCTCCAATTACGACAAGCCTCTCGGGCAACAACATTTTAATACAAAAGCACCATTACAAAAACTGCCTATAGTTATGCAACTCCCTGAACGGTAAAAATTGCAATTTACAATCTTTTAATTGTTGTCATTTTAACAATCTCAACCTTGACAACAATTTTCCTAATCCCTTTCCCATGCCCATCATCATCTTTTCTGCAAGCCAAGAGAAGCTAAACACCACCACAACTTCTCTACCAAAATTGGGTTTGTGAACATGTCTACACAATTCTCCTGTGTGTGGACCTTTTTGAGAGATACTTTGCCGTCATTAATTACGTGTTTTACAAAATGGTATCTTACATCAATAGGTTTAGTTTTGTTTTGATAAGTTGGATTAGTAGCCAAATGAATAGCACTCTCACTGTCACAAAATACATTCACTTTTCTTGCATCCTTCCAAGCTCACCCAGTAGACCCTTCAACTAGATTACCTTTTTACAAGCATGTGAAGCAGTTATATATTCTACCTCAGTAGTGGATAAAACAACTATTTCCTGAAGCTCTGACATCCAAATAATCGCTCCACCTGCAAGAGTAAAGAAATATCTAGTAGTAGATCTCCTCTTGTCTAACTCACCAGCGTAATCTAAATCAACATATTCGTAGACTGAATCACCGCAACCATTAAAGATGACACAATGGTCACTTGTGCCTCCAAGTACGAAAAGACACATTTTGTTGCTCGTTAATGTTCTTTTCCTGGATTTGCCATGAACTTGTTGACAATTGCATGTGAAATGTTAAGTCTTGTAGATACCATCACATACATTAAGTTTCTTACTTCATTTGCATATGGTACATGAGACATATACTCCTTTTCTTCATCAGTTCAAGGACTCAAACTCGATGAAATATTAAAATGGGAAGCTAAAGGAACGTTAACAAATTTTACAATGTTCATACCGAACTTTGCAAGTATTTCCTCCACATACTTCTGTTCTGATAACCAAAGATTTCCATTTTCCCTGTCTCTGTGTATCTCCATTCCCAAGATCTATTTTGCAACTCCAAAATCCTTCATATCAAATGTCCTAGAAAGTTGAGCCTTTAACCTTTTGATCTCTTCCATACTTTTGCTTGCAATAAGCATATCGTCAACATACAAAACCAAAATAATGAATATACCATTGAAACTTTTAAAATACACACAATGATCATATTCACTTCTAGTGAAGTTCTAAATCACTGTGAAGGAGTCACTTCTTGTACCATTGCCTGGGACACTGTCTTGGGCCATACAATGATTCCCTGAGTTTGCAAACTAATCTTTTGTTGCGACCTTGTACAAAACCTTTTGGTTTTTCCATATAGATCTCCTCATCCAAATCTCCATGAAGAAAAGTTGTTTTAACATCTAATTGTTCTAACTTAAGATCAAGTAATGTAGTCAGTGCTAACATAGAATGAATAGAAACAAGTTTTACGATTGGTGAAAAAATCTCATGAAGGTCAATACCTTCTATCTGAGAGTACCCTTTTGCTACCAACCTCGCTTTATATCTTTCAGTACTTCCATCAACATTTCTTTACAATTTGAAGACCCATTTACATCCAACAACACTTATCCCTTCAGGAAGTTCTACAAGATCCCAAGTTTTGTTCTTAGCCAAGGGATCCATTTGCTCATCCATAGCCTTCTTCCATTTTTCACTATATGCATCATCCATTACTTCCTAATAACAATTAGGTTCCCAATCCTCAGTAATCAAAGCAACAAATGAAGTAGAATCTTCATACCTCTCAAGTGTTCTTCTTTCCCTTGTAGACCTCCTATGAGTGACTTCTTGTTGAACTTCTACACTTTCCTTTATATCTTCATCACCTCTTTCTTTAGAAGTTTCTTTTTCCTTCCGACTTTCTGAAAAAGGTTTAGTCTCCCACTGAATTTGTTGATTTGGCGATAGTTGTTCCTCTTCAACTGTTTCGACATTGACTTTTATAAGAGAAGATTCATCAAACATTACGTCTCTACTAATAATGATCTTATGCACAGAAGGATCCCACAACCTGTATCCTTTCACAGCATCATCATACCCAACAAAGAGATAACATTTTGTTTTTGGGTCTAACTTAAAACATTGATTCTTTGGAATAAGAGCATAGGCATTACAACCAAAAATTCTTAAATATAAAAAATCCTTAAAAGCTTTAGTCTCCAACTAAATTTGTTGATTCAACGAACCCTGTTCCTATCAACCTTTTCAACATCGACTTTAGAAGACAAGATTCATCAAACATTACATCTCTACTAATGATGATCTTATGCGAAGAAGGATCCCACACCCGTATCCTTTCATAGCATTGTCATACCCAACAAAGACATAACATTTTGTTTTTGGGTCTTGTTACCCACCACCTATGGGTAGTGTATATGGGAGACAATTTTTCTCCTAGATGGTTCTCAACTAGCAGCCAACAACCCCCAAATAGCTCGATGTGCTATTTTCTCCACCACTTGAGCCAGCCATGTGGTCCCTCGCCCATCTGCTATGAATGTATGTTTGAAGGTGGGCCTCCCAACCCCAAAGTTATGGCTTTTTATTGGTGTAGTTGAGTAGTTTTCCTTACTTGTCATGGGCACTTTTGGGCATGAATTGGTGGGGGGAATTCGGTAGAAGTGGGTTAGGTTTGTATTCTTGTCTCCATTGCCCGATTTCGTGGCTACCCTTGTATCATAGTCCCATGGGATCTCCTTTACTGGCCATTAGCTTTAGGGTTGGCATTACACGAAAAATCTCAATATTGGTTGTGTGGTTCCGCTTCCCAATACCAGCTACATTACTCTCTCCACTTATTTGAGCCCCATTCATCTCTTTTCCCATCTGGGTCCACAAGTATCCATTGGGTCCACATAGGGTTAGCCTTTGCCTCACCTTGCCCACAACTTGGGTCAGACTTGGAACGATGCCTCGAAGGTTGATGTAGCTAAAAAGAAAGTAAAAAGCATAAGTTGGCCATTCTCAATAGGAAATGTACCACAAAATGCAAAAGATGGTTGGGACATACAAATTTAGCATGTGGGAAAAAGCCAAACATGAGCTTTACCCCTTATTCATGGTCATCACCCTAGTTCCTATCAGCCCTAGATGAGCCCCCTCATCACTAAGAAACCCATGACTGTCCCAACCTTCGATGGGCGATCAACTGCCCCACCTCAAGGGGGTATCCACTGCTATATATTACACATCATGCTGTCCATCCCTTGGAGCCTCGAGCAGTTATGAAGATAAATCAATAAAAGGCAAAAGGCATATGAAGAAGGGTGGAAAAAAAAAGGTCGGGTTAACTCATGTACCACAATTTTCTCCCTCCTACACTCATATACCCAGGTGTGGGCTTTCCTTATTATAGCTACCCATGCACCTTGGCATGTGATCTGGATGATTCCCCTGATCCCCCACTCCATTCCATTATTATATCACTTGCTACCTACCACTTAAAGGATGTACTATGGACATGCCACCCCCTTTAGAGGTTGAAACCACCTAGTAGGGTCTTTGGTTAACCCCCTATTGAGCTTGGAGACACTTGTACATGCTAAAGCCCACTATGGAAGGGCATGCCACTATGTAGTATGAAGTACCCCATTGACCCCGTGATTTGTAAGCATTATTACTTGATTATTCTAATGATTTGTTGTATTGGAGGGTAAGGGAACACATTGGACCTTATGCAAGATTGTTGGTGGGTCTTTATTTAGGGCTTGGTCTCCCTATACTGGGTTCTAGCCCTCTAGAGGGTCACATTGGCAATTGTAGGGTGAGCGTTGAGAGCCATGGGCCTCCACCATAACAGATATTACTTCATGGATCCCCAACAACATTCATTGATTGATTGTGTTCCACCTTTTGGATGAGGATGATGCACTTGGTCCACCATGCCCAACTGGCTCCACAGTTGCACCATACAGTTGGTAGATGTTCTAAGATGCCTCCCACTGCAGAGGGAGGGCTTATGTTATTACTCCAGCCCTTACAAATGGTCTACATGCATATTTGATCCATTTGGAGACCCATGAGGATGTCCTTGTACCCCACACCCACTTGGGAGCACCACAGGTTCTTGATTGGATAACAAGGAACCAACCCCTTGTTCGCTATGTTTGGAGACCATTTCTTCATTATGGCACCCCGTGGACTTCATCAAGCCTCCTCAAAGGCTCAACGACTCACTTTGTTGATCATTCGACCCTCTTGAAAGGCTCATCTTTACATTATTGATCTATTTGGTGGGCTTGTCACCAAAAGTTTTGTTATTATGCACATTATTTTATTTGAGGGGCTAAATTAGGCCTAATTTGCTAAATCGAATTCATTAGGAAGTGTATAAATACAAGTGTGATGAATCATTTTGAGTATCATCACTTAGATTGGGTTATTCTCTGTTAATTTTAGATAACAATGGTATGTTCTAGGCTTAGCACAATTTACTTCAATGTTCCTCAGCAGCCCAATAACAATTTCCAATTATTTCCAGTAGTAATTACATTGACAATAAATGCAGATAGAACATAAAAACAAATGCAGAAAACAAGCCAAGACAAGAGGACACTAGATTTGGCGGATGCCCCCACACCCACTTGGGAGCACCATAGGTTCTTTATTGGAGAACAAGGAGCGAACCCCTTGTCCACTATGTTTGGAGTCCATTTCTTCATTATGGCACCCCTTGGACTTCATTAGGCCTCCTAAAAGGCCCAACGACTCACTTTGTTGATCATTCGACCCTCTTGAGAGGCTTATCTTGACATTATCGATCTATTTGGTGGGCTTGTCACCAAAAGTTTTGTTATTATGCACATTATTTTTTTTTACGGGCTAAATTAGGCCTAATTAGATAAATCAAATTCATTAGGAAGTGTATAAATACAAGTGTGATGAATCATTTTGATCATTATCACTTGGATTGGGTTATTCTCTATTAATTTTAGATAACAATGGTATGTTCTATGCTTAGTACAATTTACTTCAATGTTCCTTAGTAGCACACTAACAATTTCCAATTATTTCCAGTAGCAATCACATTAACCATTAATCACATTGAAAGTAAATGCAGATAGAGCATAAAAACAAATGCAGAAAACAAGCCAAAACAAGGGGACACCAGATTTGGCGAATGCCAGCGAAAAATCCCAATGTGGGGAAAACCCTTTAATCAAATCTCTTCTTATTATTCAATAGTTTAGCAGAGAGAGAGATTACACAAGTGAAATAGACTAGCCCAATACAAAGTCAAATCAGCCTTGTCAAATTCTGCAGTCAACTGCAATCAAACTTCAACCCTAACTAGAAAGTCAACACTGGTCAAAATAACAATCAAATACCTACTTTGAAGCTCGGTCAAAGGTAGTCAAACTCTGCCTCTAGCAATGGTCAAAGTCAAAGCAAAACAATCCCAAAAACTCTGGTCAAACTTAGTCAACCAACAGTCAGCCTTGTGGTCAAACAGGCCTGCAATCAACGTAGGTCAAACAACCCCAAACTCCTCGATTTCTGTGCCAGAGAATGCGACCTAGAGAAACCAAAATTCTACCCTCAAAACCACAGTGAAAACAACCTTGGTCAACGCTAGTCTTGAAGTCTGAAATTTCAGCCCGTAATTTGCTGCCAGAAAATTGTCCTCCTTGCCACACGTGTGAGAGAGTGAGAAGATGCTTGAGTTGTACGAACAAATCTGATGAAGAGAGAGAAGAATGTGTGAGTGAATGATGTCCAAATGAGATGTGAGGTCTCTTCTATTTATAGACTTTAATATGGGTGAAGAGACACATCTATTGGGCTTCTTGAGCCTACATTAAGCTGAGACCGACCTGAACAATTTGTACATGTGAGAGAATAAATTCAAAATCACACTTCTGCTTGCCCAAATGAGATGATCTTTATATCAATCTTGGACCCCTCGAAAAGAGGAATCCACTGCAATAATCATCTCCATCATATGAGCCGTCCTAAGGTGGAATTTGGCCCTAGTTTCCAATTTTAACACTCCCTCTCAACTAGGTAGAATTCAACCTAAATCCATCTGTCATCATCATGCCATCATGTCATCATGTACCATTTGTGTCATCTCTACTCTCCTCTGCTCTACTGAACCATGAAGTAATAATGAAGAAGAAGTGATCGAGAGTGAGTCACAAGACCTTACCACTCTCCACTAACAAAAGTCGGTCTAGAGGTAGAACCTTAAATGATCCCAAATCAAGTTGTTGAACACCATCCATCCTAGTCATAGGGAGTACGACACTACATGATGCATCCATCGGTAGTGCTATGGTCCCTAACCACTTTACCCAACTCATTGGTCAGATGAGAGGTACTTGCCATGAGTCCCGAACTCCATGGGTATGATGTATGTTGGGGCATCAGCAAGAAAAGGTGAACCACTCATCCTGCTCATATGCCACAGGAGAAGTTGAACCACTCATCCTATGCATATGTCAATCATAGACGAAGGTGAGCCACTCACACTACATACATGTGTTCGCAATCGTAGGGGAAGGTGAACCACTCACCCTACACACATGTCAACCACCATGGGGTATCACAGGGGAAGGTGAACCACTCACCCTTTACATAGCGCACCACTAGGGGAAGGTGAACCACTCACCCTATGGTCATGCATAGCTCCAAGAAGTACCCCAAGCCCCCAGAAGCTCCCAGAGCTCAGTGCCCAACTCATGCGGGACCCTCATAAGAGGGTCTTTCCACGACTCCAAGTCTCTCTCAGAAGGTTAAGAATTTCACCTTCCCTAAGGACTTCATCAAGATATTTGTGACCTGCTCATTAGTCCTGATGTGTTGGAGCCTTATTGCTCCCTGTTGTACCAAATCCCAGATAAAGTAGTACCTGATATCAATGTGCTTGGAGCAGTCGTGGAACATAGGATTCTCTGAAAGGAAAATCCCACTTTGGTTGTCGCAGTAGATCACAGTGGTATCCAACACATGCTCAAATAGCTCACTAAAGAGCTTCCTCAACTAAACAACTTCACAACAGGCCATACTCGCAACAATGTATTCGGCCTTGGCGGTGCTTAAAGCAACCAACTTTTGCTTCCTGCTCATCCAAGATATTGAAGCAAATTCCAATGAGAAGCAACATCCAGATGTGCTCTTACAATCCACCACACTGCCAACCCAATCAACATCTGTATATCCACGCAGCCTCAAATTCTTTGTAGTGTATCTCAAACCATAGTTGATTGTGCCATGGAGATATCTCAAGAGATTCTTGGCAGCAATCCAATGTATGTGATGAGGCTCGACCATAAATTGACTCAATGTATTCATAGCGAAGCATATGTCCGGATAGGAATTTACCAAGAACATCAGGGCCCCCACAAGTTGTCGATACTCGAAGAATTTGCTAATGTGGGCCCAACAACACTTCCACATAGTTTTTTGAAGTTGAGTTCTATCGGAGTAGACATGGACTTGCAATCCACCATCCCACATCTCTCAAGTAGCTTCACAATGTATTTTCTTTGGGAAAGGAAAATCTCACGTGGCTTTTGCCAGACCTCCAGGCATAGGGAGTAGTGTATTAGTCCTAGGTCCTTCATCTCAAACTCAAAATCCAACTCCCTCTTGCATTGATAAATGAGAAGGTTTGCACATGTCTAAAAAAGATCATCCACATAAGGGACCAGAATGAGAGGCATGTCCTTTTCAACCTTGAAGTATAGGTTACGGTTAGCTTCGCTCGTAAAACCCCTGGGCCTTGGGGCTTGCTTCAACCCATAGAGGGATTTCTTCAACCTGCATACATCTGTCTTTCGGTCTTGAACTCTGAACTCCTCAAGTTGCTCTACATAGACTTCCTCCTTAAGCGATCCATGCAAGAAAGCAATTTTGACATCCATTTGGTGTAAACTCCACCCTTGAGAGGAAGCAAGAGCAATGATGGATCGGATAGTGGTGTATCGGGCAACCAATGCAAATATCTCACGATAGTCCACTCCTTTTGAGAAAAGCCTCGAGCAACGAACATGGCCTTGAACTTTTCAACACTCCTGTCAACTCCATGTTTGATTTTGTAAATCCATTTTGAATTGACCACTGACTTGTCCTTGGGCCTAGGAACTACATCCTAGACATCATTCTTCATGATTGATTCATATTCCTCATTCATTGCATCCTTCCAAACTTGGTGCTTCACGGCTTCTTCGAATATACATGGCTCAGATTGAACAATGGTAATCATAGCAGCTAAGTATCCTTGGTACCTATTCAGCTTGTTGCTTTCATGAAATGTCCCCCTTGGTGCAACATGTTTTTCGACACCTTCAAGAGTATCTTTGAGCCACAAAGGTCTTTTCCTTGAAGTAGAGGGCTAACCAAGGGGTGGATCAATGGTATCCATCAGGCCTTCAACGTCAGGCATCAGCTCATCTGTCGGATATTCATTCTTTTTTCCTGCATCATCATCAGTGTCCTTGCTAGGGATAGGAAGATCTCTGACTTTCCCAAGGGAAGAATCTTCATCAAATGTGACATCATGACTTATTTCCACTTCTCTTTGACCAGGCACATAGATTCTATATGCCTTTGAAGTTTCACCATAGCCGACAAACTTTCCTTCCTTCCTAGAGGCATCTAGCTTGTTTCTTTTCTATTTCAGCACATGAAAATATATGGGACAACCAAAAATTCTAAAATGAAAAACATCAGGTTTCTTACAGATGAAAACTTCTTCAGGTGTCTTGAAGTCTAATGCTTGATGCAGGCATCTATTTTGAACATATACAGCGGTGTTGGAAGCTTCTCCCTATAAGAACTTCGATATCCCTTGGTCATGAAGCATGGAACGGGTAGCTCCTATGATTGTTCGATTCTTTCTTTAGGCAACTCCATTTTGCTCAGGAGTATATTCAGTGGTTGTCTCCCTCTTAATGCCAGGTTCTCTACAATAGTCATTGAAATCATTTAACTCATATTCGGTTTCATTATCGGTCCTCAATATTTTGATCTTCTTCCTTGTTTTATTCTCAACCAAAGCTTTGAAAGAGCAGAACCATTTGAACACTTCGTCCTTCCTTTTCAAGAAATAGATCCATGTTTTGCGAGATAAGTCATACACAAAAATTGCATAGTACGAGTATCCTCCTAAAGAGTTACAAGCAACATACCTGATAGATCAGAATGGACCAATTGAAGAATATCGGTAATTTAACTTTCACTTGAAGAGAATGGTCCCCTTGTATGTTTTCCAGTTGCACAACCCTGAAAAACTCCTTCATGATCTATGTTGAATTGGGGCATACATGTGACCATCTTCCTTACATCAGGTAAGGCTTTGTAATGTAGGTGAGTGAATCTTTGATGCCATAATTCAGATTGAAGAGAAGTATCACAAGTCATAGCTCCCAAGGGACTTCCTCGAACCTGATAAAGACCTTCAACCCTAAATCCAAGTGTAAATGCATCTTTTGGGTTTCTTCGCCAAACACGTACCTTCCCATCAATGTATGTCACCTTGAATCCTTTCTCTTCCATCGCAGAAATAAATACTAGGTTCTTTTTCATATCAAGTACAGTCAACACTTCTTGTAAATGAAGGGTTTGACTTTGATTTAAGTGAAGACTGACAATCCCTATCCCTTTCATGGGGTAGGTGGTATTGTCTGCAAGTATGATCTCCAAATTTGTCTTCTTCTCAACCAAATTTGAGAGGACCTCCTTGTACCCAGTGAAGTGTTTTTGAGGCACTACTATCTATCAACCAATGATCCAAGTATTTGGAGGAGAGGCAGTGGTAAGGGTAGAAAAAAGATAATTTTTTTTGGCTTATCTACAACATTAGCTTCCTCATACCTAAAGTTTCTTGATCTTTTGGGAGGACGACCATTTCCATATCGAGCAGCAAGAGCATTTCTCTTTCCTTTGTTGTTGAACTTGTTGTACCTTTGATTTCCATTTCCTTTGTAGTTATTGTAGTTGTTGTTGTCATCATCCCTTGGAGTATCCTTCTTGTGAGGACACTCTCTAGCAAAGTGGCTAAACTTGTTGCAATTGAAGCATCCTCCTTTTCTACCTTCTTTGAATCTCGACTTAAACCCTTGACCTTGTCTTCTTGGACCAACATTGTTCTTCCATTTAGCATGAGTGGAGAAAGAAGTAGGATTATTTCCATTTGAGGGCTTATCTCTTTCCATCATCCTTATTTCTTCTTGAGTGCATCTATCCAATAATTCATCAAAACCAGAAATCCTGTCATTCTTGAGGATGGTGGTGTTAAATGCATCCCAATCTCTTGTAAGACCTCCAAGTGCAATAAGAGAGAGCTCCCTGCCACCAATAGCTTCTCCAATAGATAGGAGATCATTCTTGATTTCAGTAATCCTCATGAAGTAGGATTGAATGGACTCGACTCTATCCATCTTGATGTCTTTCAACTTGTTCTTAAGAAAGAGGACTTGATTTGCATTATTTACTTTGAACATCCCAACTAGCTTGTCATACATCTCCTTAGATGTTTCCAAATCAGAAATATAGGCAACCAAAGACTTGTGAATAGAATCAACAATAATTTTCTTAGCTTTGACCTCACCCTCCCTATACTTTGTTTTTGCAACAATAGATGCATTTGAAGGAGGCTCCACCACTTTTTTTTGACATAGTCCATAGCATCATTTTCTTCCAAAGTCAAATCCAGAGATATCTTCCATGCATGATAATCAGATTTGTCCTTAAGCTTGTCCTAGGATTTGAAGTAAAATGTAGTCGACGTGTTAGGTCCCTAGAACACTAGTGTATTCCCTTATTATTATTGTCATTGTAGCCCCTTATTGTTATTGTTGTGCCCATATTGCCCCCTATTGTTATTACTGTGCCCCATAGAAGCCCACTATTGTTATTGTTGTGCCCTTACATTATTATTGTTATGTCGGCTCTGATTATATTGTGACCCTTTAGACTCCTATATATAGAAAGGAGGTCTTGTCATTTGTATCATTGAAGAATTGTTCATTTGTGTAATGTAAAGGAGGTTTCCACCTCGAAGAGGCTACTTTTGAAGTCGTTGATCTATCTCATTCTTCTATTTTGTGAGCTGATTGCATAACGATTGGTATCAGAGCTTTCAATTCTAGGGTTTCACTGCTTCAAACAGGTCATCGTGGAATTTTCGCTATAATTATTTTTCTACGAAGCTTCAAAAACTGAAATTACAACCCATTTGAGCCGAAATCGTGATGAAACGTGGGACTGAATTTCAGATCTTGTCTCGCTATATTTTCGGAGATATGAACTGAGGAAGTTAGGGTTTTTGCAGGCTCCCGAATTCGATCTCAAACATGTCACCTTGGGAAAATCGTTATATCTTCTTCTCTGAGCATCAAATTGAAATTTCGTAAACAATTACAGAAAGAGGACGGGTTGCAGTTTTCTTTGTATCATTTTTCAGTCTGAAGGTCGAAACAGTTAGACGTGGCACTTCATACAAGTTCGTTCTACTGAACCAGTCTATAATCAGGTCACCGTGGGAGATTTGACATAACTATTCCTTGGAGAATCCAATCTGGATCAGACTTGTGGGGTTGGAAAGAGGACGCAGAGGGCTATCACAAGACGGACTTTCAAACCTTGGAGATCTGAAATTACAAATATACAACAGATTCAATATCAAACCCCTACAAAGAAAAAAAATGTGTGTAATCTTTTCTTAAAATTTGCATAAGTTTGGTTTGAAAAATTAGTTTGAAGTAATTCAAAGGGCACAGTGAAGCATATTTATCATTAATTGATGCCCCGAAGAAAGAAAATTGAAACACCTAGTAAGCAACCTGAAAGCTCTAGCATGATTCATGAAAAAGAGGAAGAAATGCAACATGATATATCAAAATTACGAGACCAAGTGCAACAAATTTCACTCTCACAAAAAGTAACAGAAGCTAAGATGGATGGTTTGAAGAATGGTGTGGAAGCTAAGATGGATGGCGTGGAAGCTAAGATGGATGGTTTAGAAGTAACCATTGAAGATTTGAAGAAAGACATGGAAAGTTTAAAAGGAGGTTTGGAAAAGTTGCTATAAGAAATGCTTCCTAATGGCGAAAAGGTAGTAGAGGAAACTCATGATGAGAACAAAAGAAATGTTAGTCATGATTTCATAGACTTTAATGTTGGATTGAAGACGCACTATGTTCCAAAGATCGATATGAGGAAGTTTGATGGCAAGGATTCTGTAACATGGATACTACAGATGGAGCAATACTTCGATCTCCATAATGTGGAAAATGCACAAAAGGTACACATTGCGACTTTATATTTGGAACCCAATCAGTTTGTATGGTATCGATGGCTTTTCTCTCGTAAACAAATTGTCACTTGGCCAATTTTTACGGAAGAAATGATAGCACATTATGAGGATACAAAAAACAAAGCTATTTTTAGCCAGTTGATAAATCTCAAACAAAAGGGTTCAATGATGGAGCACATTGAGGACTTCCAAAAATTGACTATAAGGGTAAAAGATATTCCAGAGGAGAATAGGATTGATGTCTTCATAGGGACTTTAAAGGATAACATCCAACATGAGGTTCGTCTTTGGGAACCTGATTCACTGGAAAGGGTATTCAGATTGGCAAGAAAAATTGAAAGCAAAATTATGGCAACAAGGAAGCCTACCAATCACAACTATAAAGATGGAAGTGTTGTTGCCCCTAGCCTTCCACAACCTGTGAAAATTCCTACACTCGAAGGAACCCCTACTGCTGCAAATTTGAATCTACTTCACCTACTTGATTTTTAATATACATTAACCATGTTATTCTTCTGAATACTGAAACAAATTACTTCTGCAGCCTACACTAATTAAATATTTGATCTCATGAAACAAAAAACAGAGCAAAGAACAAGATACATAGGACACACTTATTTTTGGACACAATAGTCCCCAGAAAAACCCAATGTAGGAAAATCGATACAACAGTTCTGAGGGTTTATTATTATGCAGGAGAAATATCTGAATACAATCTAGTATGCTCATCTAGCAATCCTTTATAGAGAAAATAGTGACGCAAAATCTGAGTGAGTTTTACCTCACTTCACCCAGCAGAATTCCGATTGATCCAACACAAGATTGGCTAACCCTGGCTATTTCTGCGCTGGCTCTATGTCAGCCCTGCATCACCTTCTCTGCCCTCTGTGTCATCTCTCCTGTCTGTTCCAGCAGTTCTGGGAGATCCTGATAGTTTTGGCTATTCCGAGAGTTATGGATTTTGCGTGACAGGCAACTTTTCTACGTCATCTCTCCTGGCTATTGCACTGCCTCTGCGTCATCTCTCCCGGATATTGCACTGCCTCTGCGTTATCTCTCCCGGCTATTTTGGCAGTTCCTAACAATTCTGACAGTTGCCGACAGTTCTAGTAGTTCTCGACAATTCCGATTGTTCTGGCAATTCCCGGCAGTTCCAACTGTTCTGGCAGTTCCCAACAGTTTCGACTATTCCGACAGTTTTGGATTCTGTGTCAGGACTACATGGCCCAAATTGGCCCAACGTCAACTCCATCCTACTACTGCGCTACCTCTCTGCAAGCTCTCTGTTAGTATTCTCCGGAAAGACCTTCTTCGGGATTCTCACAGCCCCTCTGCTGCCGAATGATAACTTAGTTCAAATTTCTTAGCTTCCTAGCCCCAGAAATCGAACTCGAGATCAATTCCCCCTCTGTGTGTGTGTTTCCAAATTAACCCCAAACCTCTATTTTATACTTTTCCTGTTGAGTCTTCAACGGTCGAGATTAAGTTTCTAAGCAATGGCTAAGATTAAAACATGACTTGATCTGCCTTCCAGATCATTCTCATCCATATTTTGATTAATAGCCATTAATATTTTAATTTCCTTAAGTTTAGACTTAGGAACCCCATTAAAAATATTAATTATTTTAATAAAATACAATTTGGATGGAATTTCACTAGACGATTTCTAGGTTCTTTAGAACTCATGTGCCTTAGTCTCTCCACCAATTTTCAAGGCTAGAGCACTTCCAATGCTCCAAAAAACTAACACTCCCTCTTAGCGAGGAAAGTGCTCTAGCAACAATGTCCACTTGCATGTTGCTCTGTTTCTGAAGCATCTCCTTTCTGCACTACTGCTGCCACCAACATTGTGTTGTTGTTGCTACTGTACTGCTGCCCATGACATTACCACTGTCATTGCTGCATCTGTACTACAACTCCCTCTCAAATGTTGCATCTGCTATGCTGCTAGCATTGCCACTACTAACACTACATTCGTACTACAACTCAGTGGCTGAGAGAAGTAACTAAAAAACATCCAAAATTAGTTGAACTTAACTGTGTTCAACATAATACAATGAATGTTGGAATCTGATTGCTGCTGATTCTCACCCTTTGAGTCTTCTACGTTGTTGTTGACCCCCGCACTGTGCCAATTGCAGTACTGCCAACTTTGTTCTACGTTGATCAATCTCTAGTCCCAAGCCATTGCATTTGTCCTCCAAACACTCCAATGCATCATCTGACACTAAGTCCATCTCGCTATTGTTGAATCTTGGGCTCCCGTAACAAGGAATTGATCCTAGAGGTGGACTCCTCAAGGATCCTACCCACATGTAGTCCTCCATTCTTTAGCTCAATATCGCCCCATCTCCCTCCTAGAGATGCGTGGGCACCAATGGCAAACTCATCCTCATCAATCTTTGCTGAAGAGACCTTAGGATCATGTTTCTCATCCTTGTCCTTTTTCTTCAAAGGACACTAGGATGTGCATAGTGGCCCAACTCGCCACAACTGAAACATTTCACCTTCGAAATGACCTTCTTCTGCTTCGGATTTTGTTGTCCCTTCGATGCCAGAGTTGTGTTCTCCTCCTCCTCCTTCGTCTTTGTGCCACTCCCATTGCTGCCATTGGGTTGACCCTCACTAGGTCCCTCCTTAACTCCTCTTGTTGAAGAGCCGCCCACATCTCCTCCCACGAAGGTAGTTTTTCTCTGCCCAATATGCCTTGGATGAAAACTTGTCATTCATCTGAGACTCCATTTAGGGCTATCCTCACCATCGCGGTTGGCTGAGTGGACCCCACTGCAGCAAGTTGATCTCTAGTGTCCTGAAGACACTGAAGATAGAGGTTCACCCCTTCTCCTTTCTGCATCAAGGTCCACTGCAAATTCTGTTCTAAGTACATATTTTGTTGTTCTGAAGAGCCTTCATACAGACAAGACAAGGCTTCCCACATCTCTTGGGCTGTGTCCTTGCCCTGCAAGTGTGAGACCACATGATCTCGAACTCCATCGAGAATGAGCCTCTTTGCCTTCCCCTGCTCGACTTTGTATTTCTTTTTATGATTGTTGTCAGCAGGAACAACTACAACACTATTGAAGTAGGCCTCGAGATCATATTCCTCCAAAACAACTAAGATTTTGGTATTCCATATGACATAGTCGGAGCCTTTGTCCAACCTGTCTTGATCTCTGAATACATGCGATGCCATCTCACCCAACTGTCAAACTAACTCCTCTAGTCATTTCTTAGCACTGCTTAGCTGCTCAGCAAGTGAGAAATTCGAACTTTTTGGCGGAAAGTTCTTTGAGGAGAAAATTCCCCGTTTACGTGTCTTCGTTCTTTTCCAGCAGATTTTTTCCTCGGCGGAAACTGTGCCCTTCAAGCACTGTGTTGACGCTCTACGTCACTCCCTCTGCCTCTACAAACCCATGAACTGGAAATTGTACCTCTCTGTCGTCTCACTCAGAGAGAGATTTCCTCAGATCTGCTTCCCAGCAAGGACTGCGCAATCCCTTCAAGAGGATTCAAATTGCTGCCAAGTGTAGCTTTTGGCCTCACTGCTCAGCACTAGATCTGCTCTTCCTGTTTCAAAATCAATGCTCTAATATAATGTGAAAATCCTACACTCGAAGGAACCCCTACTGCAACAAATGTGAATCTACTTCACCTACTTGATTTTTAATATACATTAACCAAATTATCCTTTTGAATACTGAAGAAAATTACTTCGACCACCTACACTAATTAAATATTTGATCTCATGAAACAGAAAATAGAGGAAAGAACAAGATACATAGGACACACTTATTTTTGGACGCAACAGTCCCCGGGAAAACCCAATGCAGGAAAAGCGGTGCAGCATTTCTAAGTGTTTATTATTATGCAGGAGAAATATTTGAATACAAATCTAGGATGCTCATCTAGTAATCATTTACATAGAAAATACTGGCTGAAAATCTAAGTGATTTTTACCTCACTTCACCTGGCAGAATTATGGTTGATCAAGCACAAGACCGGCTAAACCCAATTATTTCTGCATTGGCTCTGGGTTAGCCCTGCGACACTTTCTCTACCCTCTGTGTTAGCTCTCTCGGTTGTTCCGGCAGATCCCAATAGTTCCGACAGTTTCGGTTGTTCTGGCAATTTTGGATTTTGCGTGATAGGCAGCTTTTCTGCGTCAGCTCTCCCGGCTACTGCGCTTCCTCTACATCAGCTCTCCTGGCTATTTCGGCAGTTCCGACAATTCCCCGTACTTCTGGAAGTTCCCGACAGTTCCGATTGTTCTGACAGTTCTGGATTCTGCGTCAAGACTGCATGGGCCCAGATTGGCCCAACATCAGCTCCTCCTGACTACTGCGCTGCCTCTCTACAGGCTCTCTCTGCTTCTCTGTCAGTATTCTTTGGAAAGTCATTCTGGATTCTCACTGCCCCTCTGTTGCAGAATGATCACTTAGTTCGAATTTCTCAGCTTCCTAACCCCAGAAATTGAACACTAGATCGATTCTCCCTCTGTGTGTGTGTTTCAAAATGAACCCCAAGCCTCCATTTTATACTTTTCCTGTTGAGTCTTCAACGGCCGAGATTAAGTCTCTAATGAACGGCTAAGATTAAAACATGACTTGATTTGCGTTCTAAATCATTCTCGCCAAGACTGCATGGGCCCAAATTGGCCCAACATCAGCTCCTCCTGACTACTGCGCTGCCTCTCTACAGGCTCTCTCTACTTCTCTGTCAGTATTCTTTGGAAAGTCCTTCTGGATTCTCACTACCCCTCTGTTGTTGAATGATCACTTAGTTCGAATTTCTCAGCTTCCTAACCCCAGAAATTGAACACTAGATCGATTCTCCCTCTGTGTGTGTGTTTCAAAATGAACCCCAAGCCTCCATTTTATACTTTTCCTGTTGAGTCTTCAACGGCCGAGATTAAGTCTCTAATGAACGGCTAAGATTAAAACATGACTTGATCTGCTTTCTAGATCATTCTGGCCCATATTTTGATTAATATCCATTAATATTTTAATTTCCCTAAGTTTAGACTTAAGAACCCCATTAAAAATGTTAATTATTTTAATAAAATATAATCTGGATGGAATTTCACCAAACGGTTTTTGGGTTCTTTAGAACTCATGTTCCTTAGTCTCTCCACCAATTTTCAAGGCTAAAGCACTTCCGATGCTACCAAAAACTAACACAACCTACAAGGTTGACACCACAACAATTGGAAAAAAAAAAGAACAAAAGGGCTTTGTTACAGTTGTGATAGCAAATACACTAAAGATCATAAGTGTGCTGAGAAGAAATTTTTTTTCATAGATTGTTAAGAGGAAAAATAAAAGGAACAAGAAACATCAAAAGAAGAGGATACACACCAGGAACAAACCCTAGAGAGAAAAAATGAATCCGACCATATCTTGTAATGCATTGGTCGGAATTACCACTCCTCAAACTATCAAGATAGGACATATCAAAAAGAAAAAGGCAATAGCGTTGATTGATTCGGGCAGTACCCATAATTTTATTCATTGTAAGATAGCGAAGGAATTGAATTGCTTCCTATAGCCAACACCAGAGTGTCAAGTGATGGTTGCAAATGGAGGAACCATAAATTGCTCTGGAAAATGCCATAATGTCAAGCTGTCCATGGGAGAATATGTATTGACTAGCCCAATGCTTTCCATTCCAATGGGAGGTGCTGATGTTGTATTAAGAGTCCAATGGCTACAATCTTTAGATACAATAGCTTTTATTTTTCAAGAAATTTTCATCAAATTTTCTATGGAAGGAAAGGAAGTTGAATTAAGGGGTATTGCAGGGAAACCATGAAGGATAATCAGCTCTAATGGTATGACAAAGCTTCTAAAGAAAGAACAACGTGGCGTAATTGCACAATTATGTTCGCTAGAGGTCCCCACATCGAAATCATCTATTTCTCCATATCTCCAAAAAGTCTTGGACAAGCATTCCAAGGTATTTGAGACTCCTAAAGGCATCCCACCTATGCATGATCACGATCATGCTATTCATCTAATTCCAGGAAGTGTTCCTCCAAACATCAGGCCGTACAGATATCCCTATGCCCAAAAGAGTGAAATTGAACGTATGGTTGCAGAAATGCTAGAGGCCGGTATAATTCAACCGAGTCAAAGTTCTTTCTCTACTCCAGTAGTATGGTGCACAAGAAGGATGGATCATAGCACATGTGTCCAGATTATAGGGAGCTCAACAAGCTCACTATTAAAGATAAGTTTCCCATTCCTGTCATTGATGAATTACTGGATGAATTGCATGGATCAATTTACTTCACCAAGTTGGATCTTCGTTCAGGGTATCATCAAATCAAAATGAAGAATGAAGACATTACGAAAACAACATTTAGAACTCATGAGGGTCATTATGAATTTTTGGTCATGCCTTTTGGCCTTACCAATGCACCTTCAACATTTCAAAGTTTGATGAATTCAATTTTCAAACCATTCCTTAGAAAATTTGTGTTAGTATTTTTTGATGATATACTAATCTACAACAAGTCTTGGAAGGATCATGTTCAACATGTTGATAGAGTGCTCAAACTATTGGAGGAGAAACAATTATATGCAAAAACCTTTAAATGTTTCTTTAGAGTAGAAAAGGTGAAATATTTGGGTCATATTGTATCTCATGAAGGTGTTGAGGTAGACCCTAGCAAAATTAAAGCCATTAAGGAAGGGAAAATCCCCACATCCATAAAGCATCTGTGAGGATTTCTTGGTTTGATAGGGTATTATCGCAAGTTTGTTAAGAATTCTGGGAGAATAGCAACACCACTAACAACATTACTGAAGAAAGATGCATTTTGTTGGACTCCAGAAGCAACAAAAGCCTTTGAACATCTTAAAGAGGCAATGTGCCAAGCACCGGACTTAACTATGCTAGAGTTCACAAAAACCTTTATTGTGAAATGTGATGCCTCGGGAAATGGAATTGGTGTTGTTTTAATGCAAGAAGAAAGATCCATTGCTTTGAAAGTTGTCCAATCAAAGGAAAGTATTTACACAACTATTTATGAGAAGGAAATGTTGGCAATACTACAACACTTAAGAAATGGCGACCTTAACTAATGGGAAGACACTTCAAGGTAAAAACGGATCATGATAGTCTTAAATACTTTTTAGAACAAAGATTATCTTCAGAAGAGCAGCAAAAATGGGTCACAAAGATGTTGGTTATGACTTTGAAATCATCTACAAAAAAGGGAAGCAAAATGTTGTTGCAGATGCACTCTCAAGAAAGGATGAGGATGTGGAAGCATTGCTTTGTGCCATTTCTATTATCCAATCAAATTGGATAAACGAAGCAAGGGATGAATGGAAGAATGACAAAGAAGTGTGGGAACTCATTCAAAAGTTGCAGCAAGATCCTAGTACATCTGATACATTTAGCTGGAAAAATGATTTTTTATGGTACAAAGATTGCTTATACCTCTGTAAAAATTCCCAACTCAAACAAAAGATTCTTCTAGAATTGCACACCTATCCCTTAGGAGGGCATTCAGGATTTTTAAAAACTTACCACAGGGTCAAGAAGGAATTCTTTTGGGATGGCCTTAAATCTGATATTCAAAAGTTTGTGGTGGAATGTTTGGTTTGCCAACAAAATAAAATTGAGACAATTAAGAACCCAGGTCTATTACAACCTTTATCCATTCCAAGTCAATTTTTGTAAGGCTCTGAGTCATTTAACCAGAAATGTAAAGCTCTAAAACATAATATGTGTTTTCTTCAAATCTGTTTGTAACTTAAATGACTTAACCAACATTCATACAACTAAATTACTCAATTTGGTATGGAGTACCTACCTGTATTCCTGCGCTTGATGATGCCTCAAGTTGCTCCTGCTTCTGTTACCAAAAGACCGAAACCACCAAGCCAAACTGAGCATAACCTCCATACTCAGTCCAGTAAACTTTTCAATTGAAGTAGACTATTCCCCCGTGCCCAGAAACCTCAAAACAACAAGGCTCTCCTTCTGTTGGTAACTCCGGTTTACAAATTTCACCCCTCTTCAGTATGTCTCTTCCCTTGGTTCTTTCTTCTGCTCCCGATGCCCCTCCAAAACTGTTCCTTGCCCCCTATATGTTGTTTCTTGGCGGTGGCCGCCCCCTCCACCAGCAACCCACCGCTTCTCCTTATGGTGACACCCTTCCCATGTCACGTGATATGTATTTCTTTTTAAAGGTATATTGATACGTATTTTGAGTTTTGGTTTAATATTCTTTTTTGTTTGTTTTTAATATAAAGGTCCTAGGTTCATACTAGGTACCTTATCTTTAATTTATTTTTTTATCATTTTATTAATTTCTTAATATTCTAAGATATATAATTATATAACCATCTTTTAAGATTAGCTTATTTTTTAACATCTATCTTTTATAATTATTTTTACATTATACATTTTAAATTTATATCATTGGTATTTGCCCATTAATCATGATGCATTAAGCAATATGGGTGTTGATGGGTGAATATAACTTCTATTCGAAGGAGTGTCATGATATTTAATACTTATAGTTAATTTAGTATATAAATACTAGTGCGGTGCATTCGATACATGCATATGTAGCTATCATATGCATGCATCGTATGCATGCTAATATTCTTTGTTCTCTATATTATAGATAGATCATTACATACACCCCCCTTTAGAAAACTTCATCCCAAAGTTAGAGTTTTTATCTTATATGAATACTTATGATAGCAATTAGTACATTCTTCTTAGGATTGTGTATCAAGGTTAAATTATTACTTAATGTGAGGACACTATAAAATTGGTGTCTTGAATACTTCTAGGTTTATAACTTTAATGATCATGCCTTACTTCAATCAGGTTTCCAAGCTATTACAAAATCATCCTATCCTTCCTAATCTCTTCCGCCCCCATCCTATCTGTCCTCTACTGGAGTATGCCATGACGTCAGTTATACTGACCTAACCATTCATAAACTCTAAGGATGACAGCGTTGGTTATACCGACTTGATTCCTAGTAGGCATCCGACAGTCATCATCACACGTCTAGGGGAGCGTGATTCGCAGAGTCCTCCCATGACTCCAGGGTTTGAAGAATAAACAGTGGGCAACACCTCGACCCCTCGCAGTAGAATTAGGGTTAATACCCTATCATGGAATCTCTTTGAGCCTTAATTGTTTTGAAGTTTCTATCATCACATGGTCATTTTGGTAACGGATATTATCTGCAATCATAAACACTTGTCCATGTATTTATAAAATGTGCATTAACATATTCAAAAACAAATAGCTTATGTATAATTCATACATGTCAACTACAATATAACATACTTTGCCATATTCTATTCATGTCATTAGCTTTCATATTAAAATGTAATCATTCTTTGATTTCTATCTCATCAATCATATTGATATGCATAAATGAAACAAAATTATAATATCGTAATTCCCATCAGAAGCAAAATTACTCAAATATTTAAACTTTATTTTGATAACTATAATTTAGGAGAACACAACCAGGAGCAATGGGGAGATGGCTGAAACGAGGGTTTCCAGCGCATTTAGGCTGCACTCAGGATGGGAGACAAGCAGCACCTATGGCCGCAAGGAGCTCACAGCCTCTACAAGGAAGCCTCTGGCTCGGATCTTTGGGAGATCTACGGGCCCATACATCTTCTTGAGCAAAACGATCCCCATAGGGCAAGAAAATCGCGCAGCAAAGCAGCGAGGGGAGTCGAAGGGTTGCAGAGAAGGAATCCTGAACGACCGGAACGACAAAAGACATGTAGGGAACAGAGATGGAGCGCACATGGAAATGATGATGAGGGTTTCTACTGCAACAGTTTTCGCGCCGGCACAGAGCCAGGACCAAGAGATCCACGATGACCAAAGTTTAGAAGCAAGCAGTCTTTACGACATAAACCCAAAGGTAAGGGAAAGAATGCTTATCTTTTCCCTAGTACGCAAACAAGAGCTTAGTAGGGCTTTTCTTGTCTAGATTTTGAATGGATTTGGGATGACTTACCCTGTCACGGAAGATGGCAATATTAACAGATTCAACACAATTCAAACAGATCAGGCACATTGAGGACTGAATAACCCATGCGAAGTTCAGATCTAGGTGCATACAAGGGGCACGATACCCTGCCGACATGGCTCACGGGGCCAAAGCGCTGAAGAAAGACTAAAAGGAAAGTTGATTGGCAAAGAGTTAGTGGTTTGGAACAGGACGTCAGGGTTAATGTACCCTACAATGACAGGCAAGACAAACCACTCTCAGCTGGCAACAAGATTGGGATCCCTGGTAAATACCCACAACTTTCAAGTATTTGTCAAAACCTCAACCGAAAAAACGCAACTATTTTGGGTAAAAGAGACTGACTCTGTAAAGCAACTGCAAAATCTTATATTGTAGCAATTTGGATATCCCACTAGATCACAAAACTTGATACATGGGGGCAGAGTACTTCAGCACACAAAGTACCTCAGGGATTACAAAATCGCACCCCTGTCAACAATAATTCTCAATCTGAGAATAAGAGGGGGCACGACAGACAACAACAGGAATCCTTTCAGGGGTGACGGAAGTGGGACTAGTACAACAAAAATTACAGAAACACATCAGGGGAAAAAAACAGGCAGTATATCTTTCAAAAACATACTTCAAGGGAAAAACATAGTTGAAGTAGCACCAAATCAAACAGGTATGGACGCAAGACCATACGTTGTGGAACAACTGAATCATACCCCAAAATATAACATAGATATACCAGAAGCAAATGAGCATTGCACTATATATGAAAGACAAGCAATAATATGTAGATTCCACTGTTTTTGGGCCAAACTAGTTGATTTATTTCATTGGATCTTCACGAACTGGACTACACAATGTGAAATACATCTCTGTTCCAGGGGTTTCTTCATAGTGAACTTTACTGTAGCGGAGGTTAGAGACTTCGTAATACAGAAAGGACCTTGGTTCTGGGGATCCACAGGACTCTTAATCACACCATGGTTTTCAGAATTTGATGCAAATACAATGGTTGTCTCTAAGATGCCAGTTTGGGTGCGGCTACACAATCTCCCAATACACCTTTGGAATCAACAAGTACTAGCAGGAATTGGTAATACTATTGGGCGTTACATCAAAATGGACACCCAAAGACTAGAGGAAAGAATCTACACTTTTGCACGAATATGTGTGGAAGTAGACCTCAGCGAAGGTTTGCCAGATGAAATTCAGCTGAAGCATAGGCAGAGGAGCTGGACTCAGGTTCTAGATTATGAAAATACTGCATTCAGATGTAGAACATGCCGTCAAACAAGAAACCTACAAAGCACGTGTCCAACAGCCAAAAAGGCACTCGTAGGAAGAAGAAAATGGAGAAACAAACCAAGTGATGGCAATTTCCTCCACCACTATCGAACGACAATGAGGAAGAAGAGGTGGAATATGTAACCCCCAATGAGACCAATCAGATGAACAAAGAACAAAAAGTAGAAGACAAAAATCCACAAGAACTTATAGACGTACAGTTGGCAAGGATATCAGAAACAATGGATATGAGTAGATTCAAATGTCAACACATATCAGACACATCAAATTCTGATAAAGACAATCCCCAACTTGTGGTTGATACAGTGCTAGCACTCATAACTCCAACAAAGCTTTAGGGGGGATGGAGAAAGGTTGAGAAGAAAAAAGGGCGAAAAGCTTGACTTCCCCCCATCTGTACATTCTACAACATGTAATTTTTCAATTATAATGAAAGATTAAGATCAGTGGAAAAAAACTATAATTTAGTAAGATCAATAACATATTCTGTCTTGGTATCCACATACCAATGGCATTAAACAGATAACATATCATAGAAAAAATTCACGTTTATATGTGATCATTCCAAAATGGTTCTGAGTCTCTGATTTAAAGTAAAGTAAATATATACAAAACATCGTTCTTCAAAATTGACAGAAGTTGGGGTATTTTTGACATATGATTTTCGTATCTTCCCAAGTAGTCGATCCAGGACTATACTTGTCCCACTAGACCTTAACTTGGTTTACCAGACGATTCCTGAGCTGTTGAATCCTATGTTCCAGTATACGTAATGGTTCGACCGATATGATTCCTTCATCCAATACCTGCAATTCCTTCCATTGAAGGTTATGAGATTGGTCAGTTATGTAATGTTTTAATATAGATATATGAAATACATTATGAACTTTATGCAAGTGAAGTGGCAGTGCAAGACGATAGGCGACAGGTCCAACTCTTTCC
This sequence comes from Pinus taeda, assembly GCA_000404065.3. Lineage (NCBI taxonomy): Eukaryota > Viridiplantae > Streptophyta > Pinopsida > Pinales > Pinaceae > Pinus > Pinus taeda. The sequence goes on along the minus strand of APFE030542000.1, from coordinate 132,965 downwards.
ATGACTTTAAATGGTCCAATAAATCGGGGTGATAACTGTCCCTTTTCTGAATCAAATAGTACTTTTATTCGGTTTGACGCGGATGAAAACCTGATCCCCTACCTCATATTTCCTATCAGTTCTGTGAGCATCAACATAACTCTTTTGTCTATCCTGTACTTCTTTTAACCGTTGTCTAATTTGTTTTACCTACTCTTTCATTTCTTAGATTAATTTTGGCCCTACTATCACTCGATCTTCTAATTTGTCCCAACTTAACGGTGTTCTGCAAGGTCTGTCGTATAATGCTTCAAATGGAGGCATTTCGATTGAACTGTGATAATTGTTATTGTATGCAAATTCGACTAAGGATAAATACTTTTCCCAGTGCGATTGATGATCCATAACATACATCCTCAACATATCTTCAAGCACTTGATTTACCCTCTCTGTTTGTCCATCAGTTTCAGGATGATAAGTTGTGCTTAAATTTAATTGAGTTCCTAAAGCTCACTACATGCAAGTTCAGAATCTTGAAGTAAATCATGAATCTCTATCTGATATAATCTTCTTAGATACTCCATGAAATATGATAATTTCATTTATGAATACTCGAGCTACGTCAGTAACTTCGTAAGTATCTCTTATGGGAATGAAATGGGCGCTTTTTGTTAATTTATCCACTACTACCAGAATGACATTGTTTGAGAAGTAAGAGGTAGCCCAGTGATAAAATCCATAGAAATGATCTCCCATTTAGCCATAGGAATGTCGTGAGGTTGTAAAAGACCTGCTGGATGACAATGATCTACTTTTACTTGTTGACATTCCAAACATCTTGCAACGAATTGAACGATATCATGTTTCATGCTCGACCAAAAGAAGAGTTTCTTGGTATCCGTACACATTTTCTTTACTCCAGGATGTGCACAATATACTGCTCTATGGGCTTCCTTAAGAATGGTGTCTCGAAGACCCCTATTATCAAGAATATACATCCTCCTTCCATGAAATCGTAAGATTCCATCATCTTCTAGTTCATATCCTTCAAACTTAGATTCTTTTGGCTTTTTACTTTCAAGACTAGATCTTACCTTTAAATACCAACTATCTTTTATGCGATGTTCTAGTACTCGTTGCCTTAAGTCTACTTTGATAGGTATGAGGGAGAATATCTGGGGTCTTCTGCTTAAAGCATCTGCCACTACATTTTCTTTTCCTTTAATATATGATATTCAGAAGTCATATTCACTTAGGAATTCACTCCATCATCTTTGTCTAGCATTTAAGTCTCTTTGGGTGAACAAATATTGTAGACTTTGATGGTCGCCTTTAAGTGTAAAACTTCGCCCCATTAGATAGTGTCTCCAAATCTTTAAAGCTAGTACTACAACGACTAACTCTAAATTGTGAGTAGCATAAAGTTCTTCATGAGGCTTTAACTTTCTTGAGACATAAGCTATTACTCCTCTATCCTACATTAATACTGCACCTAGCCCATGTTTGGATGCGTCAGTACATACTGTAAAATCTTTGTCCATATTAGGGACTCTTAAGATTGGTGTACTGGTCAGTAGTCTTTTGAGTTCAGAGAATGCTTTATTACATTCCTCAATGCATTTATACTTAATACCTTTACGCTGAAGGGTTGTAATTGGCTTTGCAATTTTGGAGAATCCTTCCACAAATCTTCGGTAGTAACCAGCTAAACCCATAAAGCTTCGTACTTCATTTGCGTTTTTCGTTATTGGCCATTCCATGATTGCTTTTACCTTCTCAGGGTCTACTGAGATCCCTTCACCTGATATGATATGACCTAGGTAATGAATCTTTTCCCGAAAGAAGGAACACTTGGATAATTTTCCATACAATTGGTGTTTTCTAAGGCAGGATAACACTATCCATAAATGGTCTTCATGCTCTTTCTCATTCTTGGAATAGATGAGTATATCATCTAAAAAGACTTGTACAAATTGATCAAGATATTTGCGAAAAACATTGTTCATAAGATTCATAAATGCTGCTGGTGCATTTGTTAATCCAAATGGTACCACAATAAATTCATAATGTCCAAAGCGTGTTTGGAATGCAGTCTTAGAAATATTGCTTTCAGAAATCCTTAGCTGATGATAGCCTGATCGAAGATCAAGTTTTGAAAAGATAGCAACGCCTTTCATTTGATCGAAGAGATCATCAATTCGAGGCATAGGATATCGATTCTTTACTGTAGCTCGATTCAAGTCTCGATAATCTATGCATAATCTTAAGGATCCATCTTTCTTCTTGACAAAAATTACAGGAGCACCCTAAGGTGATATACTGGGTCGAATATGTCCTATATCCAATAGTTCCTTCAATTGAATTTGTAATTCTTGAAGTTCCAGAGCTGTCATTCTATAAGGTGTTTTAGAAATTGGTTGCATACCAAGTTTCAATTCTATTGTGAGATTAGCTCTCTTTCAGGGGGTAATCCTGGTAGTTCCTTTGGAAATACATCGGGAAATTCTGCTAACACCGGATATTGTTCTAAGGATGGTCCTTTTTCTTTACTTACTTCTTGAATTACATATGTCTGACAACCTTTTCTTAAGCAACGCTTCATTTTCATTGTTGATATGTAGCGTAAAGATACTTTTCTCTTGATACCTTGAATTTGGATCGTTTCTCCTACATCATTTATACCTAGAATTCTTTTCCCATAATAGTCTACCCAAGCTTGATGAGCTTCTAGCCAATCCATACCTATGAAAAGATCACAAGTCCCTAAGGTTGTGACAAACTTTCAATTTAGTCAAACAAACCCCTAGGTCAATTTTGCATTGATCCACACTTAAGTCTACGGATTGGAGTTCTCATAAGGCCATTTCTACCTGTTTGAAATCATTTTGTCTGCGAGCTGCCAACCCACATTTGTTTAATGCATATGACGAAATGAAACTATCTGTGGCACCAGTATCAAATAAGATTTTGAGTTTTATACCATTAATAATACCTTAAGATTCCACTACAGTGGATTGATGTGCTGCTTGATTGTTGTTGACTAATGCATGAATTCTATGATTGCCTTGGGTATTTGGTATTGGTTCCTTTCTAGTCCTATGCAATATACTTGATGAAGTTTCTGGACAATCACGTTGAAAATGTGGTCCTCCACATCCCCAACAATTAACCTGGGTCAGTCCTCTTGAATCATCTTGTGAGTTTCTAGATAAAGAGCTTTGCCCTCTCATACCGATTCCTCTCGAATTTTTTCTTCTATTAGTAGTACCACGAGATTTCCATGTACTTGTGTTTGATGATTCAGCAACTATAGTGTTAACTGCCATGGGAGCTCTTGTTCCTACATTTCTTGGGGTAAATTTGATACCATAAGGTGGTCTTGAGTTACCTCCTCTAAAGAAATTTCGGGGAGTCTTTCTTGAAAATCCTGATTGTGGAGGTTCTGCTAGGCCAACATCCTTTTTGATTCCTAGATGTTCTTCTGCATAGCGGCCACATTCTACTGCCTCGGCTACTGATGCTGGTTTCCGCATCCTAACCAAGGCCCTGATGCGAGGATTTAACCCAAATATGAAGCGTTCAGCTTGACGTTCATCAGAATCTAAGTAGTGAATGTATTTCACAAGCTCCATAAACCTTATCTCGTATTCCTCCACTGTTTTATTACCTTGAACTAATATATGAAAGGCTTCGGCTTGTTGTTCTTGAAAATATGGAGGTAAATACTTTGCATGAAATCTTTCCTCGAACAATTCCCAAGGAACATTATCCGTTGTGAGGTGTAGTTGTTTTTCCAGATTTCCCCACCAAATCAAGGCACTTTCCTTTAATTGAAATACAACCATTTTTGTTTTTGCAGAAGAAGAGTATTCTCTTAATTTAAAACATTTGTTCATTCCTTCTAACCATGCCTCAACACGTTCTCTAGCTTGACCTCCTGAAAATTCTAGGAGTTTAATTTTTTGAAGCTCCCTAGAAATATCTTCCTTTGACCTTTTATACTCAAAATTCTTTGGTTCTGCTGAATTGGTTGCTAAGGGTTGAGGTTCTTTTTTGGTCTTAGCCATTATTGACCCTTTTAATGTTTCTAATAAGGCTTCTAATGAGTGCATTATCACAGTCAACTCTGGTGCTGGAGCGATTGGTGTTGATGATGGTCTTGATGGAGGCGATGATGATGGTGGTGGCGATGGAGATGGTAATGACAACAATGCCGACATTAATGACGGGGATGCTACCCGATCACGTCCTCATTGCTGATATGTCCTCACCATCATAATTTTTCCTGTATACATAATAAAATTTGTAAAAAAAATTGAGGTTTACATTCGGATTTAACATATAGTTTTTTTGCAATTTCACATTTACAAACAGGTATAGTTTTTTTGCTATTTTTATCTGTTAGGCAGATACTACTGGTACTGAGGTCAAGGAGGTTGGTCTCGCAACCTCCTTGTCCTAATGCAGAGAATCCTATCTTAATACGTAATAATACTTATTTTAATGCATGAGTCTTTATAAACCTTAGTTTTTTTTTTTAATACTCTTTAACATTAAACTAAGAGAATACTGAGTATTCAACTATAATCATTTTATTATTAGAGGCCAACTTAGTCTATCTTCTCTTTGTAGTAAACAATATACATAATATCACTACTTTACATAATCTAAAAAAATAATAATAACTAAAGTTCTTTACTGATTAATCTAACAGTATTCTTCTTCATAAAAATGAATAATTTTCGTAAATGGAATGTGGCTCGTTAAATTATAAGTATTCAAATTCATCAAATTATAATTCTTCATTATTATAAATTCATCAAATATATTATATATTACGATATATAATATATATCGTGTATAGTTTATATGATAACCACGTATTTAACATGGTTCGGATTCTGTTCAGCGGGCTTACGATCCTTAATAAAAATATGTTGCAAACAATAGAAACCCATATAAGGCTTGCTAATATTTGAATGGTTGTTGAATAATCGAAATTCTTATGTAGGTGTATGTGATAGCATGATAACGAGGTTTGGTCTAAGGTCCATTTTTAGACTCTGGTCCGAAAAATGCGTGGCCACATGGATTCATGGCAGTTCCTAATGGGTTGTATGGAGGTGGTCGGGTTCCAACCCGGTCTGCTCCATTTTAATACAAAGGTGGGCACGTTTTGATATGGTTTGGTGTGGAGTGTAGTGTTTTATATAATGATTTTTTGGAAGGTCAATGGTTCAAACCTCCGCCAGACCCTTCCGCCTTCTACACGGTTATCATATGACATAAATATTGCATATTTTGATATGGTAAGTTTAATGTTGGATATGGTTGGATATATATCGTATGATATATTTACGATATAATATATCATATATGGCTTATAACATTACCATGTTAACATCGTTCTTATTCCTAGTGGTTACTTACATATATTTGACACCTGAACCTTAATAAAAATATTTCCTCGGCCACGATAATCCAGGTTTGGTACGCGCGTCTACATAATAACACGCTGGCATATTTTACGGAGGTGATTGGAGTTTGGTTGTTTTATGATATTTCCCCATGGCTCAACACTTAGTTTGTTAACTGGATACTTGACACCGTACACAGAACATTTATAAATTTTCGGTGGCCCGTATTGCTGTAGAAACATAACGCATCCACCTTCACTACTTTGCCTTATTTCTTGGAAAATGGTGTGAGTAATTGAAGCTAACATGTGATCTTGCAATCTCGCGGTGCAACGGAACTCTCTAGCACCCAAGACTTTGTTATATTCCATAAATTGTGTGAGAAATTTCATTTGGCTCTGATGATGATGGCAACAGGAACAGATCTTACTGCTAGACCGTCAAGCAATAATTCTCAAAGGCATTCTCTATCTGGAAATATATGCCATAATTTGCCATTCAAAGATGAATTTTCAGACTGGAAATACTACAAAGGCCTCATGAAATCATTGCAACAAACTAGCTGCGGTCATGTGCTTGATCTTTATTCTCAGGGCCTGGCTTCCCAAAAGGAATTCCTACAACAAGATTTGGAATTTATCGAATTGCAGTATAAAGCAGCTTGGCGAGCAGGAAAGTGGGATTTCTATTGGATTTCTCCTTAATTTAGTTATGTCCAATGTAGTGGCCAAAGCAGCAACCTACGAATTACTTTCAATGCAAATTTGCATAGGTCTATTGGCAACAGATTGACTATCTTCTAACGGAAAAACTGCAATATGATGTACTTCATATTTCACTTCTGTTTTATATGTTGAGCACTGGTGTGAAGAATATTTTGGATCTCTCACATTAGGTGATCCTGATTTTTTTTCTCATCATGAGCAGTTACCAGATCATATAGCAGTGCTGATAGCAGCAACCACAAATATCAATGAGTCTGATGATATCTACGGAGTTTGCTCCCATAAGTTACCTCCGATGTATATAAGAAGGTGATGCTTACACGTTCAGATTGAAGCTAAAGAATCCAAGAAGATAAACTCTATAGTCAAGAAAGTACAAGTTTTGTTCAACTTGTGAACACCAAGCGGGATAGGGATGACAAAAAGGAAGATTGTCATCTAACCATATTGCACCTATGCTCAGAAGTTGTTGCCGATGGTTTTGAATCATTGGACAAGGATTTGAATTAGTTCACTGATGAGGGAAGGCCGTTAATGAATTAGCTATTCAAATTTTTACCTAACTTGATTAATGATGCACTCTTCTTTTAGATAGAGTTCATTTTAAGGACTGTATATTTTCCGAGTGAACGCTTTGTTTTTAGAGATTTTTAAATCAGGCACCCATAACTTTTAATAGAGTTAACAGATTTGAGAGTTTGAACCTTCCTCTGATACCATATGTAAGGCTCTGAATCATTTAACCAGAAATGTAAAGCTCTAAAACATAATATGTGTTTTCTTCAAATCTGTTTGCAGCTTAAATGAGTTAACCAACATTCATATAACTAAATTACTCAGTTTGTATGGAGTACCTACTTGTATTCCTACAGTTGTTGATGCCTCAATTTGCTCCTGCTTTTGTTACCAAAAGACCGAAACCACCCAGCCAAACTGAGCATAACCTCCATACTCAGTCCAGTAAGCTTCTCAATTGACGCATATTGTTCCCCTGTGCCTAGAAACCTCAGGACAACAAGGCTCTCCTTCTGTTGGTAACTCCGGTTTATAAATTTCGCCCCTGTTCAGTATGTTTCTTCCCTTGGTTCTTTCTTCTGCTCCCAATGCCCCTCCAAAACTGTTCCCTACCCCCTATATGTTGTTTCTTGGCAATGGCCGCCCCCTCCACCAGCAACCCACCGCTTCTCCTTATGGTGACACCCTTCCCATGTCACATGATATGTATTTCTTTTTAAAGGTATATTGATACGTATTTTGAGTTTTGGTTTAATATGCTTTTTTGTTTGTTTTTAATATAAAGGCCCTAGGTTCATACTAGGTACCTTATCTTTAATTTTTTTTTTTATCATTTTATTAATAATTTATTAATATTCTAAGATATATAATTATATAACCATCTTTTAAGATTAGCTTAATTTTTAACATCTATCTTTTATAATTATTTTTACGTTATACATTTTAAATTTATATCATTGGTATTTTCCCATTAATCATGATGGATTAAGCAATATGGGTGTTGATGGGTGAATATAACTTCTATTTGAAAAAGCGTCATGATATTTAATACTTATAGTTAATTTAGTATATAAATATTAGTGCGGTGCATGCAATACATGCATATGTAGCTATCATATGCATGCATCGTATGCATGCTATTATTCTTGTGTTCTCTATATTATAGATAGGTCGTTACTATGTTAGGAGGTTTCAATGGATTTTATCACAGGTTTATCAAAGTCCGAAGGAAAGAGTGTCATCATGGTGGTAGTTGATAGACTTACCAAGTATGCACGCTTTTGTGCATTATCTCATTCATTTAAAGCTAATACAATTGCTACTGCATTTATGGAAACAATTCAAAAACTACATGGAAACCCAAAGATTATTGTAAGCGATAGATATCCTATTTTCACTAGAAATTTTTGGAGAGAATTACTTTCTTGTTTGGGTACTCAGTTAGCTCATAGCTCATCTTATCATCCTCAATCTGATGGACAAACTGAGATAGTGAACAAATGTTTGGAAGGATATCTTCGTTAGTTTGTATCTGATAAACAGACACAATGGGTCAAATGGTTGCCTCTGGCTGAATGGTGGTATAACACTTCCATACTGCAGCAAAAATGGCCCCATTTATGGCACTTTATGGATATCATCCACCATCCATCACATCATATTTAAGAGAAAATTCTAAGGTTCAAGCAGTGGAAGATCACATCGAGTAGCAACAAAAAATTCTCCAACGCTTAAAGGATAACCTCACTTTGGCACAGAATAGAATGAAACAACAAGCAAATCAACATCGAAGCGAAAGAAGTTTTGATGTAGGTGACTAGATATTTTTACGACTACAACCATACAAACAAATGTCCCTCAAGCAACCTAAGAAGGATAATAAATTATCACCAATGTATTATAGTCCGTACAACGTGTTGCAAAAGATTAGTACTATGGCATACAAATTGGAACTTCCTGCATCTTCTCGAGTGCACTCAGTTTTCCATGTTTCGTGCTTAAAGAAGGTTATAGGTGACAAGCTCCCAATTCAAACAATATTGCCAAAACTTGACGACATAGGAAAAATCGTATTGGAACCTGAAGCAGTCATTGAAACAAGAAATCGATAGCTACGAAATCGATCAATGTTAGAGTATTTCATCAAGTGGAAGAAATTACCCGTTGAAGATTCCACATGGGAGGAGTGAGAATTTTATACAGAAGTATCTAGACCTACTCGAGCATTGAGGACAACACTTTTTTGAAGGAGAGGGGCATGTTAGGTCCCTATTACACTAGTGTATTCACTTATTATTATTGTCATTATAGCCCCTTATTGTTATTGTTGTGCCCTAACATTATTATTGTTATGTCGGCTCTGATTATATTGTGACCCCTTAGACTCCTATATATAGAAATGAGGTATTGTCATTTGTATCATTGAAGAATTGTTCATTTGTGTAATGTAAAGGAGGTTTCCCCCTCGAAGAGGCTACTTTTGAAGTCGTTGATCTATCTCATTCTTCTATTTTGTGAGCTGGTTGCATAACACGACGTCAAGGCTAGCTCCAAATTCTTGTCCAACAGCTTCCCTTAGTGATTTCTTTTCTCACTCTTGCTTGGGTTTTTTCTTCACCTGAGCTCTGATACCATGTTAATTTTAGATAACAATGGTATGTTCTATGCTTAGCACAATTTACTTCAATGTTCCTTAGCAGCCCAATAACAATTTCCAAGTATTTGCAGTAGCAATCACATTAACCATTAATTGTTGATTTATGTAGCATCGGATGTGCTCTAGCCTCAAGATTTCCAGAGAGGCTAAAACACGTGCATTCTCCAAGACCCAGAAATCGATTGGGAAAATTCCACCTAGAGATGGTTTAATTAAAATAATTAATCATTTTTAATGTATTCCTAAGTCTAAAATTAGGAAATATGATTAATTAAAGGGTATAATTAAATCTGGTGTGAATCTTTTAGAAGAAGACGAGGATCAACTCCCGGTTAATCTTATCCTTTGATTATGTTTTAATCTTGGTCATTGGTGCTCCAACGAGAGATTATAAGAAGGAGCTTGATGGGCACTTGGAGAACACATCAAAATAGTGAGATCTAGAAATCGAATTTCTCAAAAGTAGCAGCGCTGAGTTGCCAGAGAGAGATCAAGTGATCTTCTTGCAATGAGGGGCAGGGATAGTAGACCAAAGGGGATTTTTCTAGTCCCGGTGAGTGCAAGGCAGTGAAGGCATCGAGAAGTCTAGAGAGGCAGTGCAGTGCTTCAGAGGGAGTCCGAAATTTGGTTGGAGAGCGGTCGAGATCTAGTGCCAGAAGCCGAGGTGTGAGACCGAAGGGCCAGATAGTCAAGTTCCAGCCATCAAAGCAATCAGTTGGAAGGGTGACATAGCTTCTAGAAGTTGTGACAAAGTGACTACGTGAGCCCACGCAGAGGCAGCGTGGGGCTAGCCATCTAGAGCCCGGATCAGAGTCGGATCACCAATGACATTGTGAGAATATTTCTCACTACTGTATCAGATTGCCAATTTGGGCATCTAAAGATTTGTACTCAGATTACTACTGCATAATAATTAAAACCCTCAGTTGTTGCAAGGGTTTTCCCACATTGGGTTTTTTCGGGGACGTTTGTCCAAAAACAACAATGTATTTGTGTGTGTTTATTTCTCTCCTGCCCAGTATTTTGTTTCCGCGGTATTTTATATTGTAAAGGTTGCAGTAGATTTTTTTCGATGTTTACTATGTAACACTGTAAATAACTTGATTAAGAAATTAACAAGTGGGAGGAATTTAATCAATTGTTGCAGTAGGAATTCCGATCACCAAATTTTCACATTAATCACATTGACAGTAAATGCAGATAGAACATAAAAACAAATGCAGAAAACAAGTCAAGATAAGAGGACACCAGATTTGGCGAATGCCAGGGAAAAACCCCAATGTGAGGAAAACCCTTTGATTAAATCTTATTAGTATTATTCAACAGTTCAGCAAAGAGAGAGAGAGTACAAAAGTGAAATAGAGTAGCCCAATACAAAGTCAAATTAGCCCTGTCAAATTCTGCAGTCAAACTTCACCTTGAACCAGAAAGTCAATGTTGGTCAAAACAACAGCCAAATACCTCCTTTGAATCTCAGTCAAAAGCAGTCAACCTCGACCTCCAGCAATGGTCAAAGTCTACCCAAAATGGTCCCAAAAACTCTTTTCAAACTCGCTTAACCAATAGTCAACCCTGCAGTCAACGCAGGTCAAATAGCCCCAAACTCCTCGATTTCTATGCCAAAGAATGCTGCCTAAATAAATCGTAATTTTGCCCTCAAAACCGCAGTCAAAACAACCTCGGTCAATGCTGGTCCTGAAGTCTAAAATTTCGGCTTGTAATGTTTTGCCCAGAAAATCGTCCTCCTTGCCACACGTGTGAGACAGAGAGAGAAGATGCCCAAGTTGTACAAACCAATCTAATGAAGAGAGAAGAATGTGTGAGTGAATGATGTCCAAATGAGGTGTGAGGTCTCTTCTATTTATACACTTTAATGTGGGTGAAGAGACACATCTATTGGGCTTCTTGAGCCTACATTAAGTTGAGGCCGACCTAAACAATTTGTACATGTGAGAGAATAAATTCAAAATGACACTTCTACTTGTCCGAATGAGATGATCTTTATATCAATCTTGGACCTCTCGAAAAGAGGAATCCACTGCAATAATCATCTCCATCATATGAGTTGTCCCAAGGTGGAATTTGGCCCTAGTTTCTAATTTTAACATTCTCTATTGTGATATTTTTGCTATACCTTTTGGAGGACGAGTTTGGATCATATGGATGAATTTTGATGTTTGGTTACCTCTCTTTGGCTTGGAGGTTCTCTATTGGCATATATTGATGATTGGATATACACTTTAATACATGCAAGTGCTCTTTTAATGTTATTCTTGCTATTTTACTTTGTCACATGCATGTTGTTGGGGTTTTTTCTATACTAGGTTGAAATTTACTGCTTTTTCTTATGCGAAATTGTGATCTTTTATAGTGATACATCATGTCATGGGCCATGTATGATTGAGTGAACATTCCTAGAGATGATTTCGGTTAAATACATCTCGATAAGTCATCAAATATTGCAAGTGTAAGTATAAAGACCTTGAAGCAGTTGTTCTCATGCCCTAATGCCATGCGAAGTTGTTTTAAGGGTCTCCTTGATTGAGTGAATCCATTCCAAATATTAAAATTCTCCTTGACTCCATTTCTCCCAAAGGACAAGGCATTAATCCTCCATTGGTGATCATTTTCAACACTTATTCTTTTCACCTCCCTCTTTTTCTAGTCCTAGTCTACATAGGTCATCTCGCAATCTAGCCATCCGAACACTTCGATTTTTGGTCCACAATTGCGTCAAAGTTTTCTCTAGAGGCTCTGCAAATTTGAAGCAAATCCGACGGTGGGATCTTGAATTATAACAAGCCCTAGCTCAAGGATCGTTTATTACCCTTGGTTTCCCTTGGCTAGTGATCTCATTTGGATCATTGCATTCTATTCCAAGAAGATTTTCCCATTGATCCTCTTCTTTTCCACAATTAGGTCAAGCCCCTCCTTGAGTGACCATTCCACTTGACCTAATTTTGGGTCCACTTAGTCCCGTGTGGTCCCATGACCTATTGAAATTAATTTCATAAAGACCACTTGGAAACCAAGTTTTCACAAGGATTTCTAGTACTAGGTATCTTCTTTACAAGTCTTATTCTCAAACCCTAGCCCTTGAAATTCGCTTGGCCCTTCCTGGGGAGCCTTATACCTTGCTTCTCAAGCAAGCAAACCATACAATTGAGTCTCTTCTATGAACAGGCCTTAAGATTCACTCCTTATCCCTTTATTGACACATTCATCTAGTGATTCCCTTTATACCAAGTCTCCTCCCATCAGTAAAAGTTCGTAAAGAGAAGGGAGCCTTAATTGAAGTGACAGTGGGCTATCGCTCCATTGTTTCTCTTAACCTAGTAGTTTCCCTTTAAGATCCCCTCCTAGGGCCCCTACTAGTTTGAGCGGTAACGAGTTTTGATTTTTGTAGCATCGGATGTGCTCTAGCCACGAAACTTTGTGGAGAGGCTAGAATACATGTATTCTCCAAAACCCAAAAATCGTTTCTGGAAATTCCACCTAGAGCCGACTTAATTAAAATAATTTTTTTTTAATGGTGCCTAAGTCTAAACTTAGGAAAACTAATTAATTAAAGGGTATCAATTAGGTCATGGTGAGAATCTTCTAGAAGAAGACTTGGATCGATTTCTAGTTAATCTTAGCCATCGATTATGTTTTAATCTTGGTCGTGGAAGCCTCGACGAGAGATTATAAGAAGAAATTCGATGGGGGTTGGACAACACACTTGAGAGATAAGGAATTCGATTTTAATGGGAAATCAAACTCCAGAGTAGCAGCAGTTAGTTGTTAGAGGTGATTCAATGAAGTCGAAGCAGTGAGAGACAGCCAGGGATAGTAAGACCGGAAGGAAATTTCTCTAGTCTGGTGAGTGCATAACAAAGACGTAGTGAATGTCACAGAGAGGTAGCACAGAGCTTTAGAGGGAGATCCGTATTTTGTTGAGGAGAAGTCGAAATTCAGTGCCAGATGCCAGAGTGGGAGCCCGGAGACCAGGAGGATCAATTTTCCAAATAATAGTTGATCATTTAGCGAGAGAGACGGTGTCCAAGTTGTGGGACGCAGATCTTCGTAAGCTAACTCAGAGGCAATGTAGAGGCAGCAAAGGGCAGCTCATCTTGAGCCAAGGTCAGTGTCGGATCACCAGTGGGAGTGAGATTTTTCTCACTAGATCTCTTGTTAGTTATTTATCTGTATGGAAAGCTAGATTTGAGCTTCCATTGATTTGTACCCAATTTTACTACTGAATAATAAATAAAACCCTCAGTTGTTGCACAGGTTTTCCCAAGTTTGGTTTTTCCTGGGACATTAGTCCAAAAATAACGATGTATTATTGTGTGTGCATCTATTCTTCCAGTGTTTTTATTTCTTCCGCAATATTTATTTTGTGAAGGTTGCAATGTATGTGTTTCGATATTTTTCGTAGAAAACTGCAAATAATTTATTCAATTATTTAACAAATAGAAGAAATATTATCAATTGTTGCAGTAGGGTTCGGGGTTTCCAAATTTTCACAACAGGTGCAACTTAGAACACTGACTCTTTGGAATAAGAGCATAGGCATTACAACCGAAAATTCTTAAATATGAATAATCACATGACTGACCTAACCAAACTTCTTCAGGAATTTTAAAATTAATAGCAACTGAGGGTGATCTATTTACCAGATTAAAAGCAGTGGATATTGCTTCTGCCCATAGCTCCTTCTGCAAATTAACATTGTTGGTCATGCTTCTAGCTCTTTCCATAAGAGTTCTATTCATGCGTCAAACAACACCATTTTGCTGAGGAGTAGAGACAACAATTTTGTGTCTAACAATCCTTTCATCCTTGCAAGACTCCTCAAATTCTAAAGACATAAATTCATTGCCATTGTCAGTTCTTAAATATTTAATTGTATTTCTTGTATTCTTTTCCACCATAACTTTTAACTATTTAAAAGTATTAAATACATCATCCTTTCTTTTTAACATATAAAACCAAACTTTCCTAGAGTACTCATCAATAAATGTTACAAAATAGGATGCACCTCCATAAGACATTGTAGGAGATGGTCCCCAGAGATCAAAATGAATATAATCTAAAATTCCATTACTATTATGACTTCTAGATTTAAATTTTTGTGTACATTGTTTTCCATATACAGTGTTTGCAAAAACCCAAACTCAATGATTTCAAATTAGGAAGTAGTTTGTGATTCATCAGTACCTGAAGGCCCTTCTCGCTCAGGTGACTCGACCATTGATACCATAGGAAAGTATCTTCTCCTGCCTTGTCAAATACAGTCGTTGCCTCATTGACCTTAGTACTTCCTTTAAGTCTGTAGAGGTTTCCAATCTTCTCTACCTTCATAACCAGAGCAGCCTTTGAAACTCTCAGTGCTCCACCTTGACCTGTAAATTTGTAACCTACTGAATCCAATTGTCCCAAAGAAATCAAATTCTTTTTCAACTTAGGTACATGTCTAACATCAGTCAATGTTCAAATCGTATCATCATACATTTTTATTCTGACATTTCCCACCCCAATAGTTTGACAAGATACATTATTACCCATAAAGACAGAACTACTATTCACAACTTGATATGAAGAGACCCAGTTTCTATGCAGACTCATGTGATGAGAAATGCCAGAATCTAACAACCAATCTTCAAAATGATGAGAAACATTTCACATAGACAAAACTTCATCTATGGTACCTGATTCAACACGCAAACCCCCATCAATCATAACTTGAATTGATTTGCTTCCTTCTTTGGCTTTTCACCAGACTCTTTTCTTTTCCAATAGTCTTTCTTGAGATGCCCTGTTTTGTTGCAGAACTAGCATTTGACTTTACACTTCTTACCTCTTGACTTTAATCTGGAAGAACTTGATTTTTCTCCTCTCTCCCAGGACCAACCTCTAGCTACCATAGCTTATGGAATGGAAGTTTTAATGCTAGACTTCCTTTGTACTTCAGATAATAGAGCTCCCACAACATAATTAAATTCTAGAGATTCAGTTGGGATCAAACTGATAGAAGTCATTGTCCCATCTAGCTCATTGTGCCAGGTAGTTCATTGTGTCGAGTAGCTCATTGTGCCATCTTCTCTACCACCTGAGCCAACCATGTGGTCCCTCGCCCATCTGCCACGATCGTATGTTTGAAGGTGGGCCTAACGAATCTAAAGGTATGCCTTGTCATTTGGAAATTGAGTATTGTAGTTGGCTTATCATGGACATTTCTGGGCATGGATTAATGGGGGGATTTGGTGGAAAGAAAGGGCTAGGTTTGTGCGTCTGTGCCCTAGACCCCTTCTAGGAATTAACCTTGGATTCTAGTCCTGTGGGATCTCTTTTATTGACTATTTGGTTCCAAGGATGGTATTTCATGGAAAACCCTAATTTTGGTTGCATGGTCTCGCTCCCTTATCTGCTTATATTACCCTCTTTCCATCCATTATTGCCCCATCCATCATTTTTCCCGCCTGGGTCCACATCCCTCCATTGGGTCCACATAGGGTTAGCTTGCTCCTTCCCCTTGCCCACACCTTGGGTCATGGCCTAGAATGAAGCCTGGAGGTTGATGCGGCTGAAAATAAAGTTAAAAGCATATGTGGCCACATTCAATAGGAAAAGTACCACAAAATGCAAAAAATGGCGAGGACAAAAACATTTTAGAACGTGGGCAAAAGCTAATACATGAGCTCTACCCCATCATCATGGCCATCACCATGGTTCCTATAGGTTCTATGAGCGAATCATATAGGAACCCATGATTGTTGAAACCCCTGGTGAGAGATGAACCGCCCCACCTTAAAATGGGGATTCCACTGCTATATCTTACACATCATGCTCTAAACCCTTGAGCCCCGCGTAATCAATCAAAGAAAATCACAAAAAAGGGCAAAAGGCATAAAATAAGGGTGGAAAAATCAAGGTCGAGGCACCTCATGTACCATGATTTCTCCCTCCTATACATTATAAACCCAAGTGTAGGCTTCCCTCTTAATAGCTACCCCATGTGACCCAGGGTTGCCCCTTCTCATCCCCTACTTCCTTCACTTATTTGTCACATGCCACTGCCTTTTGAAGGATATACCTTGACTATATTATCCCCTTTAGAAGTAGAAACCACATAATAGGGTACTTGGTTAACCCCATTTGGAGTTTAGGAGACATTGACACATCTCGAAGCTCATTATGGAAGGGCAAGCCATTATGAAGTCCCCCCTGTGGTCCATGATTTGGTAAACTCATTTACTCGATTTCTCTAATGACTTGTTGTGTTGGAAGGCTAGGGGACGCATTGGATCTTATACAGGATTGCAGATGGTTTCCATCTTGGGTTTGATCTTCCTATACAGGGTCCTAATCCTCCAGAGAGCTACGTTGGCATATGTAGGGTGAGCGTTGAGAGCCATGGGCCTCCACAACAACAGATTGCACTCCATAGATCCCTGTTGGAAAATGTAACTATGTTCGGTCTTCATTAATGTACTTGAGTCATCATGTAATGTACTTGTCAAAAGAATAAAGAAAATTTTTATTATTATTATTGTGACTTATTAAAGCATGGGTTTCATGCTTGGGTCACCATGCTTTAGGTCAAAGTCCACATTGAGGACTTCTAGGATTTATTCTAAGTCAATAAAGTCATTGTACTTTTAAAGAGACTCTTCTTGGGCTTTTGAATCATGTAAAAAGGTTAGGTATTGAGACAAATATGATTTATGTAATCTCCACACCATTTTGGCCTAGAAGAAGATCAAGTCGGCCTAAGGACCCTATTCAACCTCACATGAAACCTATAAAAGCAAGCTCATTAAATTCATTTGGAGCATCATTCTCGCACACAAGTTTGAAATCTCTTGTAGTTGGGAAAAAGTGCGAAGTTCTCTTGTAACTGGGAAAGAGTGTGAAGTTTGTTGCCGGGAAGCCAAAGTGAATGTGATTTTGGGGAAATCTAAGGAGAAAGTTAAAATCGAAATTTTGGTGTCTCTCTCTCTTTGTTTGGTGGTCTGGATTGGTAGATCGAATTCTCCTAAGTTGTGTTGTTGCTAGAAGCTGCCTATTGCCAGAAGTTGCTACCTAGTTGAAGTTGTTGGGAGGGGTTGAAGATCTGGGACACTGACTTGGTGTAGAGGGAAAGTCTGGTCTTGGTTTAGGGTGAAGAGTCTCAAAGAATACCATTGAAAGGAAGAATTATCTTGACTGGGTTTTCCCCTCCAGGGGGATTTGCCTTGGCATGTGCCTATATCTTGTGTCTCTTGTTTTTTGATCTTCATACACATAATATCGTAATTGCTTGATGAAAGATAAGAAAATAAAGAAGTAAAAGAAGCCAACACACTTACAAGTAATTATCGAGAAAGAAGAATCAAATCCTAATATAATTACTTTGATTTTCCAACATGGTATTAGAGCTAAGGTGAGGAAGAGTCGAAGATCGCTTTGTTGGCATGGATTCTCCCTCTATGATGAACTACATCAGAATGGGTTTCAACACTACTGGACGCTAGATCAAGAAGATCATCTACTACTTGTTCAATAAGGTTAAAAGTCAAGGAATCTTGGCTGCTCTTACAGGTTCTCTTACTGATGGCTATGTTGTTAGAGGCCTGGGATCAACATCGTTGAAGTTGGATAATGGATTGAAGTTGCATTCTATATGTTCTAAATTTGAAAAAGAAATTGTTTTTTATTGTTTAGAAGATAAAAGAGAAAGAATTGTTTGTTGAAGTTTCTAAGTTTACTTAGTTTAGAAACCCTTCATGCACTTTTTTTGAATTATTCCTACCTACTTGTTATTTTTCTTTAACAAGTTATTTACAAAGTAAATACTGAAAATAAACACTAGTGCATGCTCAACATATTATAGATCAACAACTAAAAGAAACAAGAACGAACACACCACATGACACCATTATTTTTCGACCAATGTCCCCGGAAAAACCCAATGCGAGAAAACGGTGCAGCTATCTAAGGGTTTTCTTATTAAGCAATATCAGAGTACAATCTGGGTGCCGAAATTGGCTTACCCAACAAATAATTTCCTTAGCATCTATACCTCACAGTTTGAGAAAACTCTCCTGGCTAAAACACCGGAAAATCCTTCCGGCAACTCCTCAGCACAAAACTGCTTTGCAACCCCAGCGTCTGCCCAATCTGGACTGCGTCAACCCCTCTCTGTCTCACATTGGCCCTGCGTCAGCTTTCTGGACCTCTGCGTCAGACACGCTGGCCTCTCTGGTGCTCTGCGCAACACTTGGCTGCCTCTGCGTAGCCCTGCGTGAGCCCTTGCTGGCTTTGCGTCACTCTCCTTGGCTACTGCGCTGCTCTCCTGGCACAATCTCTGCCTTCTCTATTTCTCTGTATTCAATGCCCCTCAGCTACTCTTCCGATCACTAATTCTATCTCTCTTAGCAAACCCCTTTCTAGAGAATAGAATCACTGATCACTCTGGTGTATTCTCCAAGTGACCCTCAAGCCTCCTCTTATACTTTTCCTGTTGACATCTTCACAGAAAAGATTAATTCCATAATCAACGGCTAAGATTAGATTTGGCTTGATCCATGTCTTTTGGACTATTTTAACACAGATTCATATTAATACACATTAATATTTTATTTTCCCTAACTTTAGACTTAGGGACTCCACTAAAAATATTAATTATTTTAATATCTTCTAATCTATTTAGAATTTGCCCAAACCCTTTCTGGGTATTGGAGATCTCATGTGCCCCAACCTCTCCACCAAATTTCTTGGCTAGAGCACATCCAATGCTACCCCAAATCAACACTCCCTCTTAGCGAGGACTGTGCTCTAACAATAGTCCTCACTGAGCATTACTCTGATCATCTGGCATCGGTACCTGTGTTGATGCTAGGCCTTCCTACCCAACATCCTCTGCATTGTTGTATCCTGTACTGATGCCCATGGTTTTGCCACTGCCGCTGCTGCATCTGTACGACAACGCCCTCTGCATCAGTGTCGCTGCTGGTCCTTTCTCCCAGCACTGCATCCGCACTGCACCTCCTCTCATCATGTTGCATCGTGATACCCACTGTTGCACTGCAACTCAGTTACTGAGAAGTAAGTAACTGACCTCCCTGTTGGGCTAGAAACACCCACTGATGCTAAAGCTCTCTTTGCTGCTGACAAGTGTTCCCTCTCTGACCTCTGTGTTGTTGCAACAACTCCCTACATCTCGCACCATTGCACACCTCTCTGTGGCTTCCTGCACTGGTGCAACACTCCTGTGCCTCTCGCACTGCTACAGCATGCTAGCTCTGCGCTGTCTCGAGACTCTTGCACTGTAGCTCTCTCTGCCGCTCCATCCACATCTGTCTCTACCCACTCAGCCAATCGTACTACTCCTCGTTGAGGCTCCCGTAGCAAGGTCTAATCCAAGAGGTTGGGTACCTCAAGGATCCTGCCCCTCATCACCTATAGTTCGCCTGACTACAGCTCGATGTCTCCCCACTTCCGCTCAAGTGGCGTGTGTGCACTCATGGCATAGTCATCATTTGTCAAAACTTCCTTCTCTGCCCATGCTGGCACTGCCTTGGTCTCGGAGGACTCTCCCTTACTCTTCTTCCTTGGGCACTGGGTCGCATAATGACCCATCTCCCCACAGTGGAAGCACTTGATCTTGAAGAGATCTTTCTTCTTCCGCTTCTCCTGCTTTCCCTCAGATGCTAGGACCACATCCTCCTCCTCCTACTTGACCTTGATCCCTTTGTTGCTGCTACCTGCCTTCGACTGTCGTCTGATCTCTTCCTGGCGAAGAGCTGTCCACATCTTGTCCCAAGGTGGGAGAGTCCCTCTGCCGAGGATACTCTGGACAAACACTTCCCAATCTTTTGAGACAGCATTCAAGGCTGTCCTCACCATAAGCTCTTGATCCAGTGTCGCTCCTATAGCAGTCAACTGGTCTCGGATCTCATTCAGTCCTCTGAGGAAGGTGTCAATCGATTGACCCTTCTTCATCTGATACGACCTCATCTGGTTCTCGAGCAGCATTCTTCTCTGTAGAGAAGTATGTTGGTACAAGTTCTTGAGAGCCTCCCACATCTCAACTGTCGTTTCCTTTTCGGCTATATGTGGTACCACATGATCCTTGACCTCATCAAGGATAATGCACTTGACCCTCGCCATCGCCTCTTCGTACTTGTCATTATCATTAGGGTCGACTAGGATAGTTATAACCTTCAAGGTGAAGTTCTTGAAACGATTCCCATCAAGCACTAATAAGATTCTAGCCTTCCAAACTGCGAAGTTCGATGCTCCGTCCATTCAATCCTGGTCTTTTACCCTGTGTAATTCCATGATGCTCCTCTATTTCCCTCCTAGAAGTTCTCTGTTCAACTCCTCTAAGTCTCTACTTCCCGTGTGAAAGTTCTCTTCTGGACTCCCTCTGAGTCCTAATTTCCCTCCTGGAAATCCTTCTACCGCTTGTCGAGATGCCCCCTACTCTGATTGTCTCGTGCAATTGCACTGCTGATCCAGGTTCCTCGGCTAGAAACCCTTGGTAACAACTCCACTGGCCCTGCTCTGTCAGGTATTGTTCTGACTATAGTACCTCACCAGCTCCACTCTGCAATATTTCTGCATCCTTCTAGACTCCAGCATCTGCCTCTCTGTGAACTGCGTCAGCCCCTCTCTGCCTCACGCTGGCTCTGCATCACCCCAGATGGGTTTGTGTCAGCCCTGGGATGCCCTGTGTCAGCCCTCTGGCCCTCTATGTCAGTAACACTAGCCTCTTTGAGGCTCTACGCAGCTCCCGGCTTCTTTTGCGTGGCTCTGGTTGGCTCTGCGTCACACTTCTTGGCTTCTGCGCCGCTAGAAACAACTTCTGTCACCTCGAGACAGCTATTTTTTGCTGCTATTGCTCCACTCAGCTGATGTCTTTTAGTCCCCCTGAGATTTGCAATCACACTCTGATACTATGTTGAAGTTTCTAAGTTTACTTAGTTTAGAAACCCTTTTCTAAGTTTACTTAGTTTACAAAGTAAATACTGAAAATAAACACCAGTGCATGCTCAACATATTACAGATCAACAACTAAAAGAAACAAGAACAAACACACCACATGGCACCATTATTTTTGGACCAATGTCCCCGGAAAAACCCAATGCAAGAAAACCAGTGTAGCGATTTGAGGTTTTTCTTATTAAGCAATATCAGAGTACAATCTGGGTGCCGAAACTGGCCTACCCAATAGAGAATTTCCTTAGTAGCTATACCTCGCAGTTTGAGAAAAATCTCCTGGCTGAAACCCCGGAAAATCCTCCCGGCAACTCCTCAGCACAAAATTACTTTGCAACCCTAGCGTCTACCCGATCTGGACTGCGTCAACCCCTCTCTGTCTCACATTGGCCCTGCATCAGCCTTTCTTGGCCTGCGTCAGCCCTAGGAGGCCCTGTGTCAGCTTTCTGGGCCTCTGCGTCAAACACACTGACCTCTCTGGTGCTCTGCGCAGCACTTGGCTACCTCTGCATGGCCCTGAGTGAGCCCTTGCTGGCTCTGGGTCACTCTTCTTGGCTGCTGCGCTGCTCTCCCGGCACAATCTCTGCCTTCTCTATTTCTCTGTACTCAATTCCCCTCCGCTGCTCTCCTGATCACTGATTCTATCTCTCTTAGCAAACCCCGCTCTAGAGAATAGAATGATTGATCACTTTGGTGTAGTCTCCTAATCAATGGCTAAGATTAGATCTAGCTTGATCCATGTCTCTTGGACCATTCTAACATAGATTCATATTAATACACATTAATATTTTATTTTCCCTAAGTTTAGACTTAGGGACTCCATTAAAAATATTAATTATTTTAATATCTCCTGATTTGTTTAGAATCTGCCCAAACCCTTTCTGGTTATTGGAGATCTCATGTGCCCCAACCTCTCCACCAAATTTCGTGGCTAGAGCACATCTCATGCTACCCCAAATCAACATTGTTTTTGTTGATGGAAAAGAATTGGCTTGGGAAAAAGACTCCAGTATTGATAAAGCTAGGGTTATTGGAGTTCATGAAGCTAGTGAAACTAGGTCTAAAGAAATATTAGAAATGTTGCACTAATCGTTATCGGGATAGTATCGGCGGGAGGAAAAAATCGGAAAAAATCGTAATAATCGGGAAAAAATCGTTTGCTACAAAATATTTTTTTTTTCAATTTTTTTAAAAACACGCGCTGCCCGAGCCTCCCACGATTTTTTCAAAAAAATCGGGAAAAAAAAAATCTGATTACTAAGCGCAATTTTCTCTTTTCATTGACATTATCGCGATTATACGATAATATCGCGATTTTAACAACACTGAATATTAGACCTCATCCATTCCGATTTGTGTGGGTCCATGTTTATCAAATCACTTGGAGGTCATCTCTGCTGTGAAACACTCATTGATGACCATTCTAGAAAGACATGGCTCTACCTCCTCAATACAAAATATGAAGTATTTGATAAGTTCAAGGAGTTTAGGGCTGAAGTGGAAACCCTAACCGAAAGAAAGATAAAAACTCTGAAGTCTGACAATGGTGGAAAATACACTTATAAGTAATTGATTGCATATTGTAAGGAAGTCGGTATTAAGAGGGAGCTCATTGTTCCCTATTATCTCGGACAAAATGGATTGGCCGAAAGGAAGAATAGGTCAATTGAAGAAGGCATTTGAACTATGCTCCTTGATCAAGATCTACCAAAGTTCTTATGGGAAGAAGCAGCGATGACAATCGTATACATTCAAAATAGGAGTCCTCATAAGAGTCTTGATAATACAACACCTGAAGAAGTATTCACAGGAAAGAAGCCGAGTATGGATCACCTCTGGATCTATGGAAGTCTAACATATATTCATGTTCTGAAAGACATCTGTTATATCTTCAAGAAGTATGAAGGAGAACCTCTCAGGACAAGGTATGTTAAGGAACAAAGGAATGCTTTAAATACATTGATTTCTTTATATTGAAGAATTATTCATTTGACAATCTATTACTAACATTGTTATGTCTAGCTATATCGAATCATAATGATCCTTGTTTTTGGGTGATTCGTCTCTTGATAAATCTACCCACCCCCACTCATATTATGAACTGATTTTATAGAACCCTAGACAGGTTTTGAAAACCCCTAACTAAAGGGTATACTAATGTGAATGTCTGAAACCCGAAGTTGCTCAGGAATGTTGTGAAATGCTAATTGAACTTTTGTTGATAATGTCATGTTTGGGATTTTAGTATAATCAGGAAAACCTAACCTGTTAGGTTGAATGATAACGTTTAAAATCCCAAACCTCTGAAGTCTTGGTTGGTAAGTGTTGGGTTTGCCATGTTTCTACATTGAAACTGTTATGAAACCAGCTCAAGAAAAGATAGAAAAGATAGATCAACACCTTAGAATTCAGCCTCTTCGAGGGGGCAACCTCCTTTACATTACATAAATGAACAATTCTTGGATGATACAAATGAAAAGACCTCCTTTCTA